>UZAN01040152.1:5135-21396 GCA_900618425.1 Echinostoma caproni
GTAAACAAGGTGTTGTTTCTCGCTCGGGTTAGCTGGCCAAGCACCAGGTCCCTTGTTGCGGCTGCACTATCCGACCGGTCGATAAATGAACTCGATCGGTTGTGTGGCCTTCGGGCTGGCATAGGCGGCTGAGAAGCATTGAATTCGATGCTGCTCAAGTGTTGGTAGAGAATCAGCACAGGAGAATCAGTTGTGGGACGATGCACCATGTGGGAAATTTGGAATGGGAAAGTTTAAGCGATGACGACACGGGCCAACGTTTGACTCGTCTAAGATACACGTACTATTTTTCTAAGCCCGTTGGATAAACGGACAATCATAATAATAAGACTTGTCTTAAGTACGGACCACAATATTCACAAATATAGGCTAACGCAAAACTCTTCTTGGAGTTTTACTAACTGGCTTTTTCGCATTGAACGATCTTGTTAACGACGGATGAGATAGAATCCCGAAAGAAAGAAACAACAAATATAATGAAAAAATGCATATTTATTTTATGAAATTCATTCAATATGTTTTCCGTCCTGCCGTTAAGAAGTACCGCTGCTATTATCGTCCAGACGTTTAGACGAGTCAAACGTTGACCCGCGTCGTCATCGCTTAAACTTTCCCATTCCAAATTTCCCACATGGTGCATCGTCCCACAACTGATTCTCCTGTGCTGATTCTCTACCAACACTTGAGCAGCATCGAATTCAATGCTTCTCAGCCGCCTATGCCAGCCCGAAGGCCACACAACCGATCGAGTTCATTTATCGACCGGTCGGATAGTGCAGCCGCAACAAGGGACCTGGTGCTTGGCCAGCTAACCCGAGCGAGAAACAACACCTTGTTTACAGCCTTGAATCGTAGACAGGCCCAGTGAACTTCGACAGCACAGCAGGCGTGCCTTCACCGAACGGATGGACCATTTCAAGATAGCTTTGAGAAACTATAATTTTCATTTGTGAAACCGTCATTGGGAATTTGGAAACCATCACTTAGACTTGAGAATGAAACGCTGTGGTTGGATCCGCTTCGGTTCAGCGCACCTCATTGGTCAATTGATCATACATTTTTTCTACCCCCGGGTCGACCACCTGTCTTCCCACACTCTTGCTGTGCTGCAATGAGGCCGACCTCAGTCGTGCATCTTGTCGAGCTTTGTGACGGACGTCGAATCGGTGGGTCGGTGAAGCCATGGTTGTGACAACTAAGTGGAACACCACTCGAAATGCACGAAGGATGACGCACTGTGTCGTGCCCACTACAGCTAAAGTACATTTGCTCGTAGTTGCTCTAACANGACAGCACAGCAGGCGTGCCTTCACCAAACGGATTGACTATAGACGTGACAACAAGAGCATCATAAAGGTACGAGACAATGTGAAACGAAAGGGCAATTGCACTACCTCACTATCCACATAGCAATATGACATCTTAAATTGATACTAGGACATTTTAAATTCATATTGTGACACCTGAATTGATATCTTAACTTGATATCTTAAATTGTAAATAATATGGTGTCACACAGTACTGAAGAAAAATCACGTGGTAATAAAAAGATATTTTTAATCAACATCATATATCGTCGTTTGATTGGAAAACTAAAAATTGAGATTTGATAGATTTTAAATTACCTATTTATGCATCATGAAATTCTAAACAGAATATTTCTACTACAGAATTACACTCATTCACAGACACAAAGAGTAAAGCCTTTAATCAGGTCGCATTTATCCTCTGGTGGCTGCACCATCAGCTATATAGGTTTGAACCCAGCTTTTATGAAGCGTTGATCAGAACGTGCGGATGCTTAGACATTCACGTCTTTCCCAATTCACGTACGACCATGTCAATGTTGAAACCCTGAAAAACAGGTTGCAGGCAGCCATTATAATTTTACATTCGAGAATGTTGTGGATTTGTAATGCTAAGAGGCATTATCTGAGATGGTAACGTAGGGAATCTTTGAGAAACCATGTTGCGGCTGAGATCGGATAGCCAACTTTTAAATAACGCCAAACTCATCCATGCGTTTTTCGAACAATTAAAATTGCATAAAGGGCTTTTTCATCTTCACCATGGCGACATCGTGAAGTGTGAAAATCTTCCAATNCATTTCAAGATAGCTTTGAGAAACTATAATTTTCATTTGTGAAACCGTCATTGGGAATTTGGAAACCATCACTTAGACTTGAGAATGAAACACTGTGGTTGGATCCGCTTCCGTTCAGCGCACCTCATTGGTCAATTGATCATACATTTTTTCTACCCCCGGGTCGACCACCTGTCTTCCCACACTCTTGCTGTGCTGCAATGAGGCCGACCTCAGTCGTGCATCTTGTCGAGCTTTGTGACGGACGTCGAATCGGTGGGTCGGTGAAGCCATGGTTGTGACAACTAAGTGGAACACCACTCGAAATGCACGAAGGATGACGCACTGTGTCGTGCCCACTACAGCTAAAGTACATTTGCTCGTAGTTGCTCTAACATTGACGATAGCTCAGTAGGCTGACCACAGTAACTATGACCACGGACGAGTTTTGGGCGTACGGTGCAATCCGAGCTATGTACGAGAATCATGGGTCTATTGGAATAACAATATTTGTTCAGTGGGAGAGGTTGGAGTTCTTGGGTTGAACTTGGGTGAATGGGCTGGCTGTCATCAACGGCATAGCAACCAAACCTTACGTGTAGCTCGCCCATTCCTGGCTCAACCCACAGAACTGAACCAAACAGAACGCAGTCGATCTGTTTGGTAGAAAAGGGTTACTCGTTCTCGCAATAAGTATTGTTGCTTAAGAAGCATCGACAGATGACATTTTTTATTACACAATGTGAATTACAGTAAAGGAGGAAATTCCCATGGACAAATAGTATACTGTAAAAAGGGACAGTAGGGGAACATTCACTTAAGATCCAGTTTATTGGTTCTGCGTTTAAAAAGTGTAAGATAGAGCTTGATAGGAAAAGGTGTACCAAAGGGAGGTGTATTTTTTGAATGATGTTTGTTATGTCACGACGTGTGAATGCAACACAATGTACCGTTTGTGCCAAATTTAAAGGTTTTACTTACAAGAGTATCGCTCGTTATAGCCATCTATATATATATATATATATATGGTATTGCAAGCTGAAATGGATTTTCAAAATGAGGGTGATGCCGACATGTGTTTGGGTGTTTATCAGGGATAAACCTGCGGGCTCATCGAATTCGAAAAAGTCGGCTTCACTGGCTAGGGCACGTATTGCGTATGGCCATCTGTCGTTAGCCATACCGCGCTTTATTCGCTTAAGCTGGTAATGAATGAATGTGTGTGTGCAAAATGTTCAGTGGACAACAAGCTATCGGATCAGGATAAATGGATAGGGCAAAGCCAGAAAACAAGGATGAAGTTGACACAATATGAAAATTGTTAGACAATAATGAATAAAACAAGTGTGAAAATATGAGAAAAAGACAGGAAATGAGGAAAATGTAAAAGGTGTCACAGTGCGATCACTCTTATGGCCTTAGTAACAGCAGTTTCCACTCTGTTTTAACTGATATGACACAACACCTAATGATCTGTCCGTGCCATACCCGGTGATTCACTAGGCTGAAAACACAGTTGAGAAAAAAATTTAGCTGTCATTGAGTTACTCTGGCATTCGACTAAACTGTGTCAGATGGCTATGAGTGATTGCAACTCACAGGTCAATTCACATTCTTCCTGAATCGTCTGTGTATCTGGTACAGAAAGCCGACCGCTCTGTTTCGACCTTTCGCTGTTCTTTAAAAACAACTCACAGTTATTAATCACCGCAAGATTGACCAAACAAAAGATGACAAAACAGATTTGGTTTTGACTGAACGCATCAAGTTTGAGTTTCCGGTAATCGTGCGAACAAATCAACCGTCTTAATTCGCTAAAAAGGTTTATCTGTGAAAAATGCACTATTTTCTTTAAACCGGGGTGATTCAGAGCGGGATGCCTATGATCCGGAAGTAGCCAGTGACTACAAAGGAGTTGAGTAATAATGTTAAATGTCTACACAACGGCCCAGCTCAGTTCAGAATAGACCTTTATAATAGGTAGCTCGGGAAATATACCGCAGTGTCATCCGCGGTGCCACTGAACCTTTTCTCTTGTTCGACATTCAGTATTAAGACAACCGTGGGTAGAATATTTTACCGACCTCTACTTAATACCCCATGGAGCACCCGGTACAGAATTATCATCGGTTGTGAGATCATAGATAACTGTAACTTGTTCCTGTCAACAGCTGTCTCATTTACTTACTATAAATGGTCGCATAGGTGTAATCAGTATGCGGAAAAATGCGATCGGTTGAGCAATGATTCAATAAAGATAAGAACCTATGCGATGAAGCTGGGTAGCAAAGGGAGAAGCCGAAAGTACCAGATTGTTTCCATCGCCATTGTGAATTGAATGTATTAATCATCCAGGAAATAACGGAGACAAATATGATTTCTGTTAGCTAGTGAATGTTTGAATTTGATCTTACTATTCAGGTGAAATACTGTTACTTCTTTCACCATTGTTACCACTGATAAGTAACTTGTCAAGTGTGCATTTCAATATTAGAACTACGTAAGCAATCGCATTTGATTCAAAGGAATGGGTTTTATACGAGAGAAACTCGGCCTCACTGGGTTATTGAGGGCTTAGACTGACTCCACTCATGCAGTAAATCATGCTCACATTCAGGTCTGGGCATAGTGACCGATTTATCGATCCATCTTGACATGATTCGCTTTCTTACTCGACCGACAAAGGTCAATCGATAAAGGTTCAAACCGAACGATCATGTAAAAACGGTAGACTAGGTTGGGCAGGTCGATTTTGCTGATCTTTAGGGTGTAACTGGTACAAGCTATCAACCGTTGGGGCCGATTCCAGTTTGGTCAAAATAATCACGTACATTTGGATTCGAGCGGAGAAATTACAGTAGTCACCCCCATCATCTTATGCATGCTAAGTATCTTGTGAAGTGTGCATTTCAATATTCGAACTACGTAAGCAATCGCATTTGATTCAAAGGAATCGGTTTTATTCGAAAGAAACTCGGCCTCAATAGAATTTACTCATTGGGTTATTATGGGCCTAGACTGACTCCACTCATACAAAGAATCATGTTATATTCAGGTCTGGGCATGGTGACCGACTTATCGATCCATCTTTGTGTGATTCGCTTCCATACCGGATCGACAGAGGTCAGTTGACTCCGGGTTAGTTCATTCGTATGTATGACGCACACACGATCAACGATCACGAACATACCGTTTTCCCGAGTGGAACGGGTATGTGTGTGTGGGGGGGGGGCGGAGTAGAACGGCCCACCTCGACCCACCCACCCCTCTCTCGAAACATTCAACCTTGCTCGGTAACTCACTAAAAATGTACTTTTATTTGTTTACCGAGAAATTAGTTCATTCGAACTGGAGGGGGTTTAGACAAACCCGGTCCAATCGGTCACATTTGACGGCCAAAACACCAATCATCTTGTCGGGGTTTCCAATGGAGTGCGATTGGTTGGATTAACTTGAAGTTAAGGTGGATTCACTTGAAGTTGAAAAGGTATAGAAGTTGAAAAGATATAGATATTAGTGGTTTTCCGCGTTGGAGCATTGGCGGAACTGGATGGTTTTTTCGCCTTTGATAATCATAACAATTACGACCCTGGTCAAATCGGTGGAATGGGCGCCTTGCTCCGTTTGAGAGATACACTTCTCCTTTGCGAATCATGTTAAACGTTACTTTTTGAAAGCAAACCGCTACTAAGGTCATGAGTACTAACAATGGTACCGATGTTGACCAACTGTCTTACTCGAACTAGGTATGATTACGCATCACGAAACACAGTCCAGTTGAAGCAAGGAATGGCATTATGAATTACGAATAGTTATCTACAGGCATCAATTGTATTAAATTTCACGAAAAAATCGTGGATAGATTGTACGCTGAACATTCGGAGGTTAGCATATGGACAAACACCAGTGTATTACATGTATCCAGTAACAAGTATTTCACGTTTTCCAACTACTTGGTTTCGTCCTTACATGATCTCACAAGCACATTCAGCTTTAAATCACGCCTGTGTCTGAGTATTCAAGTATATTGGTGGGCATCATTATGACAAAACCGTTGTGGATTTTGATAGATGCCATAAACTCAACTTGGTGTTTAGTCTAATATTGCATTTTAATGGAGGAATTATTCAGAATTAATATACGGTAATTGGTTCAGAAAAATTCCCCTAAAGAAAAGGTGTATTTTTCCGAGAAAATTGTAACCTGAATAACGGCTGAGTACTGAATGTTTTTTATTAATGTTGAGCTGAAGAAATCATAGAAGATTTCTATGTCATCGATACATAGAGGCTACACGGAAGGGCTTGTTTAAACTTCGTTTTAAATAAAGAGTGGGTAATTATAAGTGTTGGGAATAATTGACAGAATCAACATCAATGTAGTTTATCTTTTCACCCACTCCGAATAGATGTTTCCTACTTCTTAGTAGCATTTACAACTGCTCAACATGTCACAGTTTCTGGAATTTAAACTTTTCTGGATTCTCGAAGTGTGCGACATGGCTTCTGATTGATTGTCTATCACTGCGTGCGGAGTCAGAGGATCCTTATCGGGGATTGGTTTGCGCCAAATCTTCCACATATGCCGGGATTCATCAACCATTCAATCCCCCTTGTATATTCTTCTGGCTGTCTTTATCAAACAGAGTTCAAGATTTACGTTACTTTAATTGAGAAGAGATTAACAGAGAAAAAAGAAACTGTGCATTTCTCGTTACCCACTTGTTTAGCGTTATCCCAGTCAGGACCAGTTTGACAAACATCCAGACATGCCAAGTTGCTGTCTGCACCCGGTAAAAGAGTGAATTTAGAATGCCCATATAAAGTTTCAAAATGGCCTTCTGCTTGTGTGGATTCTGTGGGCAGAGGAACCAGCAAATCCAAATTAGAAATCGCCCTCCGAAACAATAGTTGGTTGGCTCTAAAAGACCCGTTGGAGCTTTCTTGTGCACTTGTCTTGGCAGGATTACCGTGTTTCCTGTTAAATCCCCAACACATTACACGTTAACAAACTTCTTAAATGCAAACTGACTAAATTTCATCGTCAAAACTTCATAAACTGATTTGTCAAACTCGACGTAGATCTTGTTGAAAAAGATTGCGTTGCAGACTCATCCTGTCATGCATTTATTCTCGATGCAAACCAATTGTTGTAACTAAGAGGGTGAGCACAGTGCTTTACAATAGTGACTTCTAAAAATATACGTTAAATTAGGTTTAAAACAGTTTCTAATTCAGAAGTGAGGACTGGATGTCAGGTACAATGAAAAGAATAAATGCTCCTCATCCATAGCTATTGATATGTAAGTATGATAGTGAAAACTCCATTATATATTTCCCAATAGGGGGTCATGTCGCACAAATTCGATCAATACCTGTACAACAATTGAGAGAGAGTTTCTAATTTTATCAAAGAGTATTACATTATTGATCACACCCTTGTATGTTTCTGTTTTCGTGATTTTGGCTTAGTTCTTATTTTGCACATCATCTCGAATAACTACTAATCCGCATCGCTTCGAGTTCAGTGCACGCGCAACGCAGCCCACATACATGTATGGCTCCACAAATTTATGCTAATGCGATTACATTGATGTCGTAACCCGGCAATGGACGAACTTTGCACTTCGTATGTGTGTCTGTGAGATTGTGCCACACAGAAAACCATTTCGTGCCTATTTTCAGCTATTCGGGCAGCAATTCTGTGTGCGATGACCCGGTGCAGTGAACAGCAGATCGAACAGCCCGCAAACAGAATTGTGTAGCCTCATTTGATACTCTTGTTCTAATATGCGCGGAATGATGTGCCTTGATTATCGATGGGCATCCCCCTCTGTCGACACACGTCGATTTTCCTGCCCCCTTTTCATTAATGCCAGTGTGCGCATTTGGGGGACCTTTCATAACCTGATTGGACCGCTTGGCTATAAGCTTCAATTCCATTGGTCGATTAATCAGTCTAACCAAGGACATTGATCCTGAAACCAGTTCGCGAGTGAGGATAGGTGCGTTCGTGGACACGGACACACACAAACGCATGCGAACGACCTTGGACAAAAGCCATCAAGCTAGTCAACTGTTCTGTGGACATTCATTTGGTGGTTAACACAGTTTCCTCCCGTTGCAAAACCTCCGACTCGAAAATGATAGAAATTCGTCGTTTGGCTACTATTCTCCTGGGTCTAGCCATTGCCCTTGTGGCCGTTGGTTTAGCCACCTCACGTTGGGGTTGTGGAGGTCTGTTTGACTCCTGTCAACGTCATGGTTACAAGGATGCTGTGATCGCTGTGATTGCACTCCTCCTGGTCGGTATTGTTTGCCTCGCCATTGTGTTCATCCTCGACCTAATCGGTCTTTGCTCCGATGTGTTTGTGGTCAGCGCTGGTTACCTGACCACACGATTCATCTTGCTCTACCTAGGTGCCGCCTGCTTGCTAACGGGAATCTTGGTGTTTACCGGAAAGGTGGGCTACGCCTGGTCCTATTTTGCCGCAACCGTTGGATGTGTGTTCGCCTTGCAAATCGCCATCCTGGCTATCATTTCATCACGTTGCGTAACGGGAACCCAACGAGTTGTTGTTCGTTCTGCGTAAACAAACAAACTAAACCAAGAAATAAGACGCTGAATTGTATTCTTTGAGATATATGATCGTTCTATCCCTGTTCCCATTCGCTCCGCTTCATCCCGCTCCACCCCGTGCGTTTCGCTTGTTCACCTGTGACTGGTTAACTGTGAGTAAATTATGATACACATAATGACACACCACATTACCAATAATCACCTATGTCTTTTAAAATTGAGCTTAAGAAAATACCTTCGTTTTTCTAATTCTTTTACAATTTCCCAGCATCAGCCAACAATTGGTTGTGTGAATGTAAAACAGAGTTAAACATTTCAAATGTTTTTTTTGTGAAAATTGTGCACAGGTTTTTGGATTCCTGTCATTACTAAAAACATGTTTCCCAGTGCCTTTGTGTATCGTTGAAACTGTCTCCAATGTGTTCAGTCACGGACTAGTCATTGATGCAATACGCAAAGTGCCATATATAGATACGTGTGTGTGTGTGTGTGTGTGTGTGTGTGCGTGAATTTGTCTTTCTCTGTGTGGTCAGAGTTAATCGCTTGCGAGTTGTTCTTCAATCGTGTTGTTTGCGTTTTTAGCCTTCTTTACACGATTCAGCCCGGCCTTATGCTTCTGGGAGCGGCCTGAATACTATACACACATTTTGAATAAATTAAAATTCAATCATCCTCCGGTCTTACCCTCACCCTGTTCTTATCGGCCATGTAGCTTTCAGCTTTTATCCTTCTCTTTCACCCCTCCGCCCCGGATCACTGTCCTATGCATGCACCGAACCGCGGCTGCTTGCTCGCCATTTCGCCTCAAACTGTTTTATTTCCAAAGCGTATCTAACCAAACCTTATTAACTATGTTGCTTTACTTACCATGTATGCCTATGGAACTTTTAAAATGACTCCATGGACGGTACAAATGGGTACTGGAGTAAATGTACTGCATATAAACATATATATATATATGTTTCAATTCCTTACTGTGATATGTTCTTGTTCTTTTACTGTCTCAGTATGGGGAAACGGAGATATTGATTTTGTGTACATCATCTGGACTTGAAGGTTGAGCGTTCAGTAACTGAGAGTTCGTTTCAGAATTACTCTCTTAACACTTCTTTTCTCACTGGAAAAGAATGGGAAAGCATCGTTTCAGTTTTTCTGTCACAGAGGATAAAATCAACAGGGAAACGATTTTACTAGATTGAACATCTACGTAGAACGACAGTTCTACTGAGCGTCTAACATACTTGATACACACATGAAAAGCTAGAACTGTCGTTCCACGTAGATGTTCAATCTAGTAAAATCGTTTCCCTGTCGATTTTATCCTCTGTGACAGAAAAACTGAAACGATGCTTTCCCATTCTTTTCCAGTGAGAAAAGAAGTGTTAAGAGAGTAATTTTGAGACGAACTCTCAATAACACGGCTGCAACGACCAATCAAATCCTATTCAAGAGCAACGACGATGATGACACATTTCATCGGTTGATGATTTCCATCAATAGAGCCGTATTCTATCCTTAACCGAATCGATCGTGCATTTCGGCCTATAGTATTGACTGATATTGCCTTGCTTCGAAACCACTACTGTGTATCGGCTTGTAGCGAACTGTGCATATCACGGTTGATTTGATGGCTTAAAAATATGTGCATATCGTATCGGTCATCGACGGTTTGCTAGCAATACTGTCCGGTGATTGAGTTTCTGTGAGGGGTTTCTAACAGTCACGACCGATCTATCTCTAGCTGATTTTGAGAATGGAGAAAATTCGTACAAACAAAAATGCCGCAGTTCCCACGATTCCCTGATTGTCATGTTATTCAAAAACGTGAGTTAGCATTCATGAAGCATGGAAGTGACCGTTTTTCACGGAGGTGTTTGAGGTGTAAAAAAATGTTTACAGAAAACCAGAGATGAGAGCCGGTGTAGATACAAGTTGTCATCATCAAAGTAATATTCCCTATCCCCGGAATACTAATTTGGTCCACAATTTCTGCGATTAACAAAGCGCAGTGGCAAAATATGCTTAACCATACACAATTGAATGGAACAACTAGTAGAAAATCACGTACATATATGAGCTTTCAGGTAAAGTTCAAGTATTCTGACAAACCGTATAATCAACAGATTTTTCCTTATTGACATCACAGGTTAAGCGAAAAGAAATCGTGGAATGTTTTATAGATGGGCACAAACGTTACTAACTGACTTTTATGACTTTACGGTTTGTAGACCAATTTTATATTGAATCACTGCTCGATGGTATATAAACTGAAGCACAAAAGTCCGAGAATATGACGATTATCCAGTTTTGGGGGATAGATCGATCGCATTATTAGACAATGGACTTTTGTTGATAAAACGCAAAATGGATGTCCTGTAGGTTTTATTCAGAATCCGTGAATTTGGCACACGGAACACTCCAGTGGACAAAACTCGAATGCGAACCCTTGATCAACTTGGGGTTAGTCTAGTTGACAAAACCAGGTATGCAATTATGTGTGGGCTGCTTCGTACTTATTGCCTAATTAGTTTGATCGCTAGTCTAGCAGCTCACAATTCTCAGTAGTGAAAAGGTAGTCAGGGACTTTGCTTAGGGAAATAATGCAGCTTGTCAAAAGCCCTCCATAAAACCCATAAACTGTATAAGCGTAATCAAAACTAGACAAGCTAAGGGCATCTTCAGCGAAGTTGCTAATGCAAACCGTTTAAAAAGTATGCTTCTTAATATGCCAACGGTTCAAGTCCAGCGGAACACGTGTTGAATTTCTGTCGGGACCACGAACCAGTATGCGAACGGTTGCAAAACTTTCTACAATTGTCGAAGTTCAGCTCAGGTCAGCTTATATATCTGATACAAACCAAACAAAGTTCACCGATGAATTTATGATGAACGTTCTACAATAGGTAACGAAACATTTCACCAATAGGCAATCCCATGAGCGGCAAATGTACTCCAATCACCGGTTTCCGTTGATGTTAGTGAAATGGCAGATGCCAAATTGAAATTAAAATAAACGATGATAATAGTCGGCTATGGCGAATTCCGTGATGTTCTCCCCCCCCCCAAAAAAACAAACACTATTCTCATGTTTCCCGCAAAATTATTTTGTATTTATTTTATTGCATTTAACTTTAAAATGTAACCACTGCAAAACTGGAAAGAATAAAATTACTTTGTCCAGCTAGAAGATATGGTGCCTATCAGTTTTGTGTTACTGTTCGCGATATTCTAGAGGAAACTGGTCGTGTTTCTCTATTGTTCATCAGGTTGGGACGCTCCTTTTGTGATTGCAAACCAGTCGGATCAACTTGCAAGATAAACATTTCTCCGTCTCTCTAAGTTCTGATTATACTCGGTTTCGTGATTCACACCATGTTCCGGTTATTGTTCAGCACATTTGGATTACTCCTTCCTCAGGTTATTTATTTCATTGTTGTGTTTGCTTGGAACAATTCATTTTAAAATTGGATTAGATCAAATGCACAACGATGAACGAAGAGTATTGGACAGCTATTTTGCCTCTGTTTGAATGTATTACCATTGACGGGAATGAATGCAAACTGTGTCGCAGTCAGAGAGAACCCGATGATGAGGTGATTATTTTTGTGTACAATTTTTCGCCGATACGTTTTGCTTCATTCTGTTCCTATATGGACCCTGTTCATGGTGTCGGCATGTATGGGAAACGTTCGGAGTTGAATAAACTAAAGGTGATTTTATGGTGCAACCTCCCAATACTACACTTCCCACAAGATTTTTAGAATTAATGTTTGCTGAAAACTGCAGACAATCATGAGTGATGCGCTCATCATTATGGAAGACGAAATTAGTATCAACTTAAATTCCTGTCATCTAATACGTCTCGCTTGTGAACCACAAGATGCATTCGATAATCACGCACATCCGTTGTGCCCACATCGGGAAAATTCCTACAAGACCCAATCTGATATTCCTGTGTACTGGTTCTCACCGATTCCAAGCTGATTTTATTTCGATTTGCTTGCAGGCTTCATTGTTATTCGAACGCTGAAAATATCTTTGAAAACTATGTAAACCGCCTGAGGTCAGGTGATTTCGCTACATAAAGTATAGTGGTCGCATTCAGAGGATTACTATTTGCTGACGTAACCAATCGGATTCAGTATTTCATACACTACCACACACTTGTTAAACATGCGAAAAGCATTTCGGGAAGTGGTTTGTTCTCCCACTTCTCCATATCGCATTTTAGGAATTCACCAGTTCCCTCTCCCATCCATTATCCGCAGTTCGTGAACAGCTTCAGATTTTCTTTTACTCGATGGATTTTCACCTTATTCTCTGCATTTTTACTTTCGTTTATTGAATACATAATGATACATTTTACAGGAAGAGGGCAATTGTCAATCAAAAGACTGCCAGACATCACACTGTGAAGGGGGGGAGGGAGGAATCAGGTCCTTCTAAATTAAAATGAACATTTACTTTCGAGCAAAAAACAAAATCATCACGCTGTCTGTTATTTTTTGGGGTCTGTTCCGCATGTGGCTGATAGTGCTTGTGACGAAAAACATTTAGACTGAAGCATTTATTCTTTATTTGAGTGATGCACACAGTAACAACCCTAACTGTTCTATACAAATTCAGAAGTACATGACGCATACGTTTTAAAATAGGACATGCAGGATTCCGGTTGTCCATAGTACGTTCAAAAGTATATAGTTTTATTTTATACCATCTATTGCCTTTTCTTAATCGGATTTGTGTATGAATGTTTAGGATTTCCTTCAATGAGATAAAAACTGTTTCACCACCCCATAAACCAAAGTGCAATAGAAGACCATGAAATACGTATCTTATAACGAAATACTAACGTAGTACCATATGACGCATACCATTCCATTTGGAGTTCATCATTTACATCTTTTCGGACAATGATAAGCGTACAATGAATGTTCCCATTCCCTCACCTGATTTTCAAACTACCGTTTGAATTCATTTATCGAAAGTCCTCGACAACATCATTCAACATTACCAACCTGCAAAATGAACTTTGTTCCATGATTACTGATTACAGCCTGTTTGAGGAGAAAAAATACTGTTGACGAATCTCAAGTTTTGTACTTTCGTTACCGATTTGATTAAAATTGATGGAGATTTCATAGTAACAGTATTAATTCATTTGGTGCTAATAATCCAAGGTTACGGACTGAACAAAACACTACTCGAGTGTCTGGTACGTGTTAGTTAGTTAGTTACTTTCACATTCGTGTGCAATGGAACGTTTGATCGATCCCGCGTGAAGACGATGCATGCGCATTTGTTATGTTTTCTATGCCATTTGACCGTTTACACACATTGCATGCACATGTCCATCCTCTGCAAGCGTCTGGTTTTCGAGGTTGCATGTGACACATTTGCGAGGGATCTAAAGTGATCACGTGATACCAAGTGATAGAAATCGATTTGACAAGGCCGGCATTTAGAATGAGGACATAAATAAACGCAAAGGCTATGAGAAATTAAGTAACTGTCAAAACGCTTGCAGTACCGTGAAGTGTAAACAACTGTTCTCATCAGTCTGGCGAGTAGATTGTACTAAACACCCAAGGTAACCAGTTTTGTAAGTGATCTGTTCGGGATTAAATCGGGTAACAATGAAGTTGTATTTATAACTAGATTCAACACTGGCGGTAAATTATTTGCAGATGACAACTTTGCAGTGTTATTATTCTCGTGACTTGAGGTAATACGTCGCTGAGCAGTGACGGAAAAAGGAAAGGCGGAACGGTAACGGTGATACGAACCACTGAGACACGGGAAACACTGACAGACCAGTCTCATTTTCACAGCATTTGGGTGCCGGTGGTCAACCGGTTTTATTGAATTTGACCAAAAAGAAACCAATCGGTTGCGTAATTATTCGTGCATGGGTAGTCAGGTACTTCGACGGAGAAAGTGATAACCAAGAGGCAAGCTGGTAGACCGATTCGTCAACACTTTATAACTTGTGTTATCTTGCGCCATTATGTAATAAGGATAGAACGGTACTGTTATAATAAGCCAGTCATGGATACTGGAAACTAGATCTTCATTTATATAGAAATATAAAATCATTGCCTATGGACTGCCTAGCAATTAATCTTTTTTATGGGAAGCTTCGTTGCGTATCAGTAGGTAGCGTAGCAAGTTCCCTTAACGACTGAGTTGTTCTTAGTTAAACTGAAAACTCAGTTTATGAACGGGAATGGAGTCAGAATAAAGTCAGTATATCTTATAAACGCCGACACAGCGGTTTCACCAAAATCCAACAGCGCCTTAATTTTCAGAATCATAATAGAGGAATCAACCAAACAGATAATCAAGCAAAGAATGGACTGATGAAAAAGATGATAGATGGAAGCTAACCAACGATTGACCCGCAAAGCGTGTTTAATTGCTGCCTACCTCTTTACAGAAAGACAAATAGTAATCGGTATCTTATTTTTGAGTCCGGAGTAAACGTATTCCAAGTCGGTTTTCTCTGGACAACTCCTCCCGTTTGAGATGATTAACATGGGACTTAGATAAGCTGAAAGATTCCGTGGAAGGAACACTTCAGAAATACTGGGATATGATATTCTTCAGTTCACGCTTTGGAGAGACTTGTTCAGTTAATTTTCATGTCAAACGGTTATCTCAGCTCAACAGGAAACGTTTGTTGTTCAGTGAAAAGTGAGCAGTGAGGTAGTCAAAATATCATATTTATTTAAAGGTTCACTGACAGTTGAGTCACACGACCAGAAAATAGTTATCTTAGATCAAAAAGTTTGGCGAATTTTGGGCCGTTCTGTTACGTTTGGAATCCAGCGTTCATTAACCATGTGGGAGACAATGTAGCTCAGGACAGTCACGGAAAGAACAAGTGTTGTCCAGCTAGAAGACAGGTCACTAACGGGGAATTGATTCAATTATTCAAGCTGCCACCTGAATACGATGTCCCCGATTCATGCATTTAGGTCCCCACGCAATTGGCAACGTGTTTGTTCAAACTGAATTTGTCATTCTCCACCATCCGCCTACCATAGACTCAAATTAGTAGCAGATATGACCCACAAAAATAGGACTGCATTCATGTGATGCGACATGCAATACACACTCACGGTCATCTTCCCAACCAAACATTATGACACTTGCCGGGCTTAAAGACTACGCCGCACAAACCGATTTTTAATCTACAGGAGATTTGATGAATCATGCGAAACAGCCATTCGCTTGTGGAAGATTTTTTTCCCAGCAGGTGATCCTGAATCCGTTAGTTTGGGTTTTGTACCATTGGAAAACATTGCTCTTGGGAGAATTGGTTCATGCAGTTCACTATATATTTTGTATTTGTGTACAGTTATAAATACTAAGCGTTTGAGTTGATAAAATTCAACTGTCAGACAATGTATGGCCAGCGGTTCGTGACACCATCGAATTGCGCGTCACAAGTAGTAATCGTTTGTAGTGTAACAACAAATCTGGTGGGTACTTCTAATCTATTTCAAATAATAGTTTACCATCACCACTGCAACCACCACCACCACCACCACCACCACCACCACCACCACCACCACCACCACCAAATGTAAAATGTGA
>UZAN01040152.1:28513-61013 GCA_900618425.1 Echinostoma caproni
GCATATACTTTCAAACTTACAACAAAAGGCGACACATTACTAAGGTAAAAACACGTTTGTTTCAAGCAATTTTTCACGGGTTATGCACAAAGCGTTATGGAAGAATTGATATAAACTTAGAGTTTTGCTTCATATGAGACGGAACCAAGTTGATGACCGATTTCAACTGCCACTATTCCAAATTTGCGAGAGCAATTTTGTAAGCAGCATGCATGCACGGACAAAACATTTTCCTTTGGTAATTTCGGTCGTCTTTTCTCTGAGAAAATAGCTTCATGTAATGCACTTAGTTCCCAATAAGAAATGCTGGTGGTTTCAAAATAATGTACGAAGAAAAAATACAATGATTATGCTATTTTCACCCCTTGGTAAATTAATATTACGTTCGTGAAAAATGCAAGTGCGATCCACCCCGGGTGTGTGGGACAGATAAAAAAGGCAATTTTAAATTGTGAAATTCATAGACAATATGATCGATAACAAACAAACGAACTCATGTCTATGCGCTGCATATCTCGTCAATCAAGCGGGAATTTGCCGGAATTCACCGGAAAAAAAGCGGTTTGTTACAGAGTGTCTTAGAGGGATTTCATGGGGAGGGATCTAATTCAAACCCGGGGGAATTGCACCCGTAAGACCGTGTGAACATGAAATGAATTTAGTGAACAGAAAATCAATCAATGAAATACATTATGAAACCGATATGATGATTGGAATATTTAAAATAAATTTGTTGATGGTTGAAGTAAACGAATCTATGAACTTTAGCAATGGGGCACAAGTTTGAGTTCAAACTCTGAATTCAACTTAATTGAAGAGACGAAAACTTTGTATGCGAAGTTCTTTTGGAATACTATGCCTTCCAGGGGAAGCACGATGTGATGAAAAAGAGTAAATTCAAGAAAAGACAAGATTGAAAATGAAGACAAAAAATTCTGTACATGCCGAATTTTTCATTACACACATTTTTTTGGTGAACAGCATACGAGGCGAGCCCCCTAGTTACGAAGACCTGCTTCTCCGTCATGGGAACCAATAACCTAAGTCTCGGGACTAAGGAGTGGCGAACTACATTAGGCCCCGATAGGTTAGGCGTAGTATTGAATCGGACGACAGCAAAGCTGACTACAACCAAAGGTGGGTGGCGGTGGTGTTGGCGGGGCTCGAACTTCGGACCATAGGGTCCAAGGCACGCCTGTGACACGGACTAAACCACTGCGTCATTGTGCGTACGAACCTGACGGCAGAGAAATGCTGAAGTGGACTTAAAACAGAGCTAAAGAAACTATGCAAAATGTCTCTCGCGATAACAAGCCGATTGTGAAAGAATCGATCGACGAGGCTGCAAGCGAAAGAAGCATAAAACTGAACATGTTTATTTTACTGTATCAATGGTTCTTTGTGATTGTATGAATGAACAAATTAGGCAAAGAAATTTGTTGGTTAGTAGGCACTTTCAGTCACGATAGACCTATGTGCGTGTTGTACATTTTAAACCAAACATTTGTCTAGTTACTGACGATCAGATAACTGACAGTTTTTTTAATTGTCAGAGAAGATGAAATGACGATAAATCAAAGCTGATGATCAAATCAACAACAAAGTTCACCACGAACTACAGGTCTAGAGGTTACTATTCACCCACTCCCCCCCATTCAATGCAGCCAGCACTGATTTGTGTCCTTATTTGCATACATGATAAATGGGTCGTTCCGTTTGCCCTGAGAAACACGTCAGAATTTCAATTCAGTCTTCCAATCTGCTCCAGTACCTAGCCAATTTGCTAAAGACAAAAACAGCGGCATTTTCAAATGTCCACACTCTAACCAGTCGACCAAATGTTTCCGCATCATTCACCTAGGTAACTAATTGGACGGGAAACCATGGATCTATGTGGCACGCACACACAAAAGTAGGTAGGTAAAAACCAGAAAATATCCGTTAACCACCAGGCTGGTAGTTTTCATTTGCGCATATGAGTGAGGTTAAACGAAGAACTGACACTGGATGAAATCATTCATTCCTCAACTTCGTCTATGAAGCCCTTCGGGTTGACAGTGTTTCTCTTTCCAGAAAATCATTTTTTTCCATGAAACTCTTATTTAGAGGTGTGGTTCTTCATAGAGCTTATCAACAAATTTTTTATACATTACTAGATTTCGCTCTTTTTAACAGTCAAGAACACTATCCTGGCTAATATGAACACTGCCATGTTTTGATATAGGCAAATCTCTTCATTGACCAATGAAAGCATTGCATGAACAATCTGTGCCCGCGGGAGGGCTTGGTTCATGAGGAAAACTCTGTAATTTAGGAGATGATCATGAAATATGTGCATCATTCCTTCCCCTTCACAAAGATCACAAAACGTATAGGGATGAATGTCCATGGAACATCAGTTCTGCATACTGTCAGATTGCCATAAACACATTTTGTGTATAGTATAGTATAGTATAAAAAGAAAAACAAATGAGATGAAACCGGTCTTTTAAACAGCTTCCAGAACAAATGAGTCAGCCAATCCGGTTTGGTTACGGAAAAAAGTCGAATTTCGCACCGGGTTAAGCAGAACTGAATGCTACCAGGTGCTTCCCCGTGTTGTGAATAGGGGGATACCTTCGCCGAAGACGGTTAGCTGTTAATAAGTACCACAACAAATAAGTAGTCGCGAACACATTCGAAGTTTTGGTGGGTTTCAAGTTGGTTACCTGAATCCTATGTAAAGCCGCATAGGCACAATGACGGTTTCGTGACAAAGGTCAATGTGACTGGCCTGTTAAAACTAAATCCATTGAACCCCTCACTTCCGAGGCGAGAGATTACTTCCTGTTGCCCTGTAGTTCGCACTTGGTTGTGCATAGGCTAGAGGTGCACCCTCAAAATAAAAAAAACGTCGAGTGACGCTGGGGATGTCCCTCGTAACAAACTCCCAAGGAACTTCATGATCAGAATCATGTCTGGAGCCGGCTTATCATTTTCAAAGGGCCAGCCGAAGTAAATTAAAGTAAGTACGTGTGTTCCAATCTCACCACCAAAGTNCCAATCTCACCACCAAAGTCTGACTTTCCCTATTGTACATTATTTGACAGTCGCTTGCCCAGGTCTGAAATTCGTAACATCATGTTTTGAATAAAAAGAAATAGAAATGAAAAAGAAAAGAAAAAAATATTTGAAATTGCTGTACAGATAGGCTTGTTAGGGCTTGTTATGAATTACCAACAATGCATACATATCCAGGGAATCAACGAGGACAAGAAAGTTTGTCAATCACAAACGCGAACATTTGTATCTCAGATTATGTGACCTATCCACAAACTTTGCCCGAATTAACTCATGTTATCGTATGCGGATTGATGCTTGAATTTTTAAGCCCACTGAAAATAAATTTATTCATATGAAGCGGTTGGTAAAATCCTAACCATCCTTGGAATTATCTTGGTCCAAATCTTGATGTAAGTGGATAAATCTAACTTCGGTTGTATTTTGCTCAATCACCAAGCTGATTCACCAAAAGCTTTTTTTATTGGTACTAAGTAAAATTGAACTGCGCATTGAACAAAACAACGTGTTTGGCGCGAATGATGTCGTGGTGACACTGATTACGTCACCGTAGATCCCATCAAACTAAGAGCGTGTTCCTCAAACTTGAAATAGTTATTTCTGATTGTCCTTAATTATGCAAATATCGGGTTGATGGGAATTAGGTGGTGCAAATAATTTGCGAATTTGTGATCTTTTTGTTTGGTTAAAACCGCATCACTAAAGTGGTGCTCCCAAAATCAAAAACTATTCGTTCAGTTTCAGTGTTTCGTCACCTGTGACGTTTCCATTTGACATGGATTTCGGAAAATAATTACAACTAATTGGTTGGTATTGTGCACTTCAAATTGTTATACAGTTGTATAGAAAGAATACTAGCATATCTTGTTTTTTTAAAACATCACCTGTTGTTAGAACCAGTGGCTGTTGTTATTAACATGCATAGAACTTCATTCAATGCGTTATTTCTCACTAGGAATGACCGAATTGGCGGTAGTTTTAGAACATCAAACAAACCTGATTGCCAGAATCTTGAACAGCATTCTAAGTCAATATTCATTGGTCTAACAATGCGAATAGTTAATATCTTCTACGCTAATGAATATCCTGGTTGGTTGATACCTCCAAAAGCTGCAATATGGTCAATGTGGGCATCTTGGGTTGTGGTTGGTCGCCCTTTCCTCGCACCTTTCGAAAGCGTCTCAAATTGCCTCCAGTCAGTCAACTTCATTCATTACTTCCCCGTGACGGAGGTGTTACCTCACCAAAACCAGAGGACGAGAAGCCAACATGTGGTTATAGCCGGATTTGCGAACCGTGCAGTTCACCAATGAGAGTTGTTTAAAACCCATGATTCCAATTAACCAATAGGAGTCGCACGAACGATACACTCGAACATTCCTGTTTACGACAACAGTCACCGGGTACATTGAGCATCGGAGTGTGTTGGCCACCTTGGAACCTTAACTCCGTCCAATGGTTTATGATCCGCTGAACTGGACAGTGACCCCTAGTGGATTGCGGTTTTCGCATACCGCCCCTTTCTTTACCTTGCGGGTCAGGGGTTGGCCAGTCAAAAGCTCCGGTCGAGAACTCCCCGGGGAAGTTCGCCTGCTTTGAGCTGGGTAATCTGGCAGTATGTTGCCCACAAACAAATCATAAAACTTTACCTTTACTTTTAAAAATTATCATATCATGATTTTTTTGGAACAATTTGAACTCGAACAGGTGTGGAAATTCTGTTTCTTATTAGCTGTTTATATGATCTAATATACCAATAATATACATATGTGTGCATGTAATTACATAATGTGTATTTATGTATGTATGTTATTAATGTATGTATGTATGTATGTAAAATAAATCGAATTGGCCAAATCTATTCTCGTAACCGTATTTCATTCTTGTACATTGAATTTTAGAGACAACCTTTTCACAATGTTTATTTTCAATGGTTTTATTCTAGTTTCCTTCAGCATGATCGAAAATGATGTGCATGTTTGAGCATTTTACATAACCTGTTGTACATATTTTAAGATTTCACGAAATTTACCGAGCGAATTCATTACCATCTATTCAGTTCTGTAATATCACTGAATCCGTATCGTCCTGCTATTTGTTCTGTTCCTTACTAGATTGTGGCGAGTACATTGACTACTACTACTACTACTACTACTATTACTACTACTACTACTACTACTACTACTACTAATTTATCTATTTACCCGTAAGCTCTCGTTCAAACCATGCGAATTGGCTTCGTTCCTAATTCTGTATTTCGCATCCCACTCACACGCGTTCTTACATGCTATTAAAAACAAACAGTCGCCTACACACGGACTTAGTGACTGTGATTGTTCGTCACACTCCTTTGTNCCCCCTCAAACGACTGGCTTGAGTCCGAATCTAGTTCCATTTTTTCCATATATCATACGCTTTCTGAACCAGATTGATCAGTACAAACACATTATCGAACTCGTTCTCTGTTCGCCTAAACTTATGTGTTTGTGTTCTCTGCGTTACTACTGTTATAATTCCAAAAGCCGGTGCGGGTCGAGGATAATTGTTTATTGGGATTTCAGATGGGATATCACCAATTTGGCATACATAGCCTAGAAATCTATCACAAAAATACCATCGCAGTTCCTGACCACGCAACGGTTAATGAATACAGAAGTCGATAGTTCTTCTTTGAGAACCAACAAATCGCCCTTAGTGATTTGTTTATTTTTGGTCGTTGAAAGTAATCACCAACTGAGTTACCTACTACTCACAAGTGAGTAGTATCTCACAACACTACATGATTGCGCTCTCATCCAGTATAATCGTTTATTTTAAACTTCAGCATTGTTGTAGTCTCTGGTTTGCACAGTTTCATTTCAACTGTTAGCCAGAGCACTCCTTCTACGTTATCTACAGGGAGAAACAAGGTATATCCATAATTCAGTCCGTGAGTTAAAATTATTTATTTTCTTCAGGTGCTTTTGTTAGGTTTTGCGTAGCATTGCCATCGCTCGGGAGATGTGGCGTACCCCAACCGGAAAGACCACAGGACGGATGGAATGTGTGGCGCTCATCCTTTCCGGATATGCGTCAGGCTGCATCGCTCACAAATTGGGATTCATGGAACCCTGAGGATGTGGATGTATCCTGGGAGTTGGTTCGTCATAGAATCCAGCAACTCGCACTGGAATTCTCTCCACCTCACCGCCACCGAACACACGCTATGGGCCCGCCGTGGTTTGACCGAGAACTGCGGGCGTGCCTCCGGCAGCGGAATAAAGCCTGGTCCAGGTACCGTGCANCCTGGTCTCCCAACTCTCACCGAAGATGGGGCGCTAGCCGTAAAGGGTGAGGACAAAGCGGAGATGCTGGCATCACATTATGTCTCAGTGTACACCCCAGCCTTCAGCACACTGGCACATCTACTGGTCACTGATATCGTGCTGAAGTGGGCCCCATTTATCATTGAAGAGGTGGCCCTGGAGCTGCGTCGACTAAAGGTTCACCAGTCACTTGGACCTGATGATGTACATCCGCTGATCCTGAAGGAGCTGGCAGATGAACTTGCAACGCCACTGTGCAACCTGTACAATTTGTCATTCACTCAAGGGCGTTTACCGCGGCAGTGGAAGGTCGCTGTCATTGTTCCATTGCCCAAATTTGGGGATAGGAGTGACCCTGGGAACTACCGACCAGTCAGCCTTACTAGCGTTATGGGTAAAGTAATGAAGCAACTGGTGGCTGCACGGCTTCGGCAGCATTTGGTGTGCCACGGTCACCTGTGTCACCAACAACGCGGTTTCCGGCCGGGTCGCTCATGCCTCTCAAACTTGCTGCTTGTACGTGAATGCTGGACCGAGGACAAGACCAAAGGATCCGAAACGGACATCATCTTCCCGAACTTCAGAAAGGCCTTCGACAAGGTGCCGCACGACCTCCTTCTGCGAAAGCTGTCCAAGCTAGGTGTAGGTGTGGTCATGCGGAATCGGCTGCGAGACTTCCTCATCGATTGGAATTTCTGCGTCCGTGTTGGCAAATCGCTCTCTGCGTGGTATTCCGCTCTCAGTGGGGTTTCCCAAGGCTCGGTTCTTGGTCCATTGCTCTTTGTGGTATATGTGAACGAACTGCCAGGTCAACTGTGCAGCCCATCCCTCACGTATGCGGATGACATCAAAATCTGGCGTACAATCAAGGATCCGAATGATCGAAGTTCTCTTCCAGNCGGGTCGCTCATGCCTCTCAAATCTGCTACTTGCACGTGAATGCTGGACCGAGGACAAGGCCAAAGGACACGAAACAGACATAATATTTGTGGACTTCAGCAAGGCCTTCGACAAGGTGCCGCACGACCTCCTTCTGCGAAAGCTGTTCAACCAAGGTGTAGGTGTGGTAATGCGGAATTGGCTGCGAGACTTCCTTGTCGGTCTGAAATTCCGTGTCCATGTTGGCAAATTGCTCTCTGTGTGGTATTCCGCTCCCAGTGGGGTCCCCCAAGGCCCGGTTCTTGGTCCATTGCTCTTTGTGGTATATGTGAACGACCTGCTTGGTCAACTGTGCGGACCATCCCTCATGTATGCGGATCACATCAAAACCTGGCGTAAAATCAAGGATCCGAATGGTCGAAGTTCTCTTCAAGCGGATTTGAACAACCTGGCTCAGTGGGCGGACACCTGGGGTCTTCCAGTCAACACAGCAAAGTGTGCTCACATGCATTTGGGGCGTGCTGACTCAGAGGTAGTCTACAACTTCCAGGGAACCACCTTGCGCAGAACATCGTGCGAACGAGACCTGGGTGTTATGGTTACGTCATCACCAAAGACCCGAGAAAACAACCATCGGGTCTGTGCTAGCGCATGGAGCATTCTGGGGTCTATTCGACGGTCTTTCAACCAGCTCACGTTGGACGCTTTCAGGCTGCTATACGATACCCATGTCAGACCAAGACCTGATTATGGTGGTGCGGCGATATACCCCTGCACGGCCGGTGAACTGGCTAAGTTGGAGCGTGTACAACGCGCTGCCACTAGACTCGTTGTTGGACTACGCAGGACCAGCTATGAAGGTCGTCTACAGGCTACTGGACTGTTCGCAGTTGCATATCTACGCCTCAGGGGAGATATTATCTGCCTGAGGAAGATCCTGAGAGGTGATATGGGCCCGGAGATGCAACAGTACTTCCCTTTACGGACAGAGCACCGCAAGCGGGGGCACTCTCTCACGTTGCGGAAACTTCAGTCAGTTGGTCTTCCGTTAGTCTACCGACTCTCGCGTAGGTTAACAACACTCTGGAATTCCCTTCCAGCGATTGTGGTGGAAGAGAGGACCAACGCTACTTTCAAACGGCGTCTGGATGAGCACCTGAAGGGGCTATGGAGGACTGAACACTTGTGATCGGACCTTCGACCCAGTGGTGATGGGGCTTACACGGGGACCCTGCCCTCTGCCCTCAATTCTGAAGACTAAAGACTGGATAACTGTAGGTTCGTTGGCGAAGCAATCCGTACCTGCAAGGAAGTTGTCACTTTGTGGGAGGCTTTCGATTGCAGTTAACAGTATGTCATCTGTATATCCCTTCGTTGTTGTCGAGCCAAAATGAACTGACTATCACAGAAGGTGACACCTGAACAAACGTGAATTGGCAATTTGGTTCAGTCATGGCGTGAGCTGATTGGCACAGTGGTGGCGTACACGCCTTCCATGCGATAGGTCCGGGGTTCAAATCCCGGACGGGACGGTGGATATGCATTACTGACGAGCTCCAATAAGAGCGAAACTCGAGTCTAGTGCTTCCGAGTGTATGGTTGAATCGATGAACTGAGGATTTTGCGTCAAGTGAAGTCTGAAAGATGATCAGCTCAAATCAATGAAAATCAATCATCCCTCACCACTACTCACAAGTAACTGTGAGTCAAATGTGAAATTGCAAAATAGACTGGCATCCTTTCCTATCGTAATAATAGTGCAATCAGCTTCCACAGATTGGCATAAGTCCCATAACATTCCTTGAACCAATTTCCTTTCGAGCTCGAATAGCTACATGCTTGACAAGTAAATGTAAGTAACTTAGCAGATGTTAGCTAGCATTGCCTCATTCGCCTCAGATACATTTGTTTACAAAGGACACGCCCAAATAACTTCGGCCATCACAGAAGCAAACCATCCGAACAATGCCGTTCAGGCCGAACTCCTAGAATCACAACTATTACTACTACTACTACGACTACAAGGACTACTCCCTTTGATCGTTTTATACCTGTTACCCACTAATAATTAGTCATCTGATCAATCATCACGAGTAAGCCCCGCGCACTACCCATCAACCGAATAGCCGACCAGTCGTACGCTCGTACCTGTGGTAGTAGGGCTCTTACTCCTCCCTGTTGGTGGGGAGAGCTCGAGTGATGATGTCTGATACAATGCTAATCGAACTATCAGTTAACCCTATGACAAGACAGTCTTGACAAGGTTGGTTTGCCATGTGCTAGCGAATGACTAACATTCGCGCAGCTTTGTGCGTTCAAACCAATCCAACACAGGGGCTACGTACTCAGTTGCGTTTGACTGATTTTGGTGGTGCCGAACTCATGCTCAATTTCCTTGGTATTCGGTACATACTGTCCGAGCCGAATCAGCGTATCTTTAAAGATAAGGAATGTAAAAACAACAAGCGAAAGAAAACGCGCCAATACGGACAATCAGTCAACTGACTTGCGAATTCCAACAACAGTGAAAATAGCGCACACATCACACCTATTGCGTTTCACTATCATTCGTTTTTTGTTACTGTTTTCCTTCACAACTGTTCTGTCATGATCGGCAAGGTGTTTAGTTGTTAGAAAATTGTTTCAGCATTTCCTGAATCCGTTGAAAGACGTTTGCTGAATGACAGATACGTATAGATATAATTCTAAATGTTTCTAAATCGCAGTAAGCATATTCGTGTTAGAGCCTCCTCTGAGCTGAAAATGTGGTTTGCACATGTTTTCTAGGGATGCTAATTAATATTATCAGCAGTACTTGAGGAAATTATCAGTCTGGTGGTATTTGATTTATCAGGCCCTTTCTTTAACGGCATTTTTACCTACCCGACATACGTCAATGACCAGTAAAGAATCAACGGAAGCGTTTAGAACACTATAGAGTTCTTAGCTGAATTGAATTTTCTTCACCATGAAAACTAAGCAAAAAAACAGTCCCATTTCTGGATATTCCTATCATCTGAAGGACGGATGGTACCTTTTTGAGTTTTTTGCTTCGAAAATCTACGTGAACTGGTGCATATGTGAACCCGTGTATTTTCGCCTCAATCCAATGGAAACGAGGCCTCGTACGTTCTGTGTGATCGATCTAGGTGGTTGTGTGCTTCGGAAAATGTTAAAAATGAGCTTTGCTTGGTTCACGGAACCTCGAAACCTCAGTTCATAGGCAGCGAATTTCATAGAGAGACACAGGGAAAAGGCCCAGTCGAAGCTTTCGGTGATGGTATTGCCAAAATGTGACGGTCCCGTCAACTACCGTTCAAAGGCGATAATGTGGATCAGCTCATACGAAGACGGCCGGTGACGACTGTAGCTCAAAAATACAGTTGATCGCCTCACAAACACCCAGACTGCGAAACTATGTGCGAAAACATATCTCCCTGTATGCACCACATCGCGCATGAACTATGAATTTCAATGTGGTAACTGGCCACGTACGTGGGTAGAACAGATAGCCAGCAGCATACTTGAGTGGTCGAACACATACCATCATGGGCTAAACGCGAACGAATGAGATTAAGGCTTACACAAACAACCGGTTCGTCAAGCCAGTTGTGGATTACACCTGCGTCATCAAGTGCTTGCAATCTACAGCCAACTGGTCATCGAACTGATTGCGGAGCTTCGTTCCGGGTTAGTTGTGCAACTCCGAATAAACTGCTGTTTAGGTTTGCAGAGGCTGTAACAGTCAAGCAACGGCAGCCCCTAGTGTGCCAGCGGAAGAGTATCTACATCAGTGTAGCATTGCCGTGGTAATCACGTAAGCAGAAGAGTGAATTGGTATTATGCTCCAATATCATCAACAGTGATATTTTTATATAGTTTTGTTTTCGTAGTAATCATCAGCTCATGATCAATTACACTGTTGTATTCTTCATTCAAGCTTATTTAGTTCCGTTCAGATATTGTATCCAGTGTCTTCAAAACATCATTTAAACGTGTTGGAAACATTGGGTGATCAGCGACGAGGTTTCGTCGTCTTGAGCACAGTGCTTCTTTCAAAGAAGAAATCACTCTGCACTGTTGCCGATGACATTGTCACATTTATTTTTATGCGTGTCGATCGTCTGCTCCTCCGTGCTCTCTTTGAACGTGTTTACCAAGGCAGGAAGAAGCGTCACTGTGACCAAACAATGATCTATAGTGTTGAGTAGGAAGAAATTGTCTTCAGTGTTAGCTAAGATTGATGTAACTCTCTTGTTTGGGACCCAAGGGATGAGGACGTTCACTGGTTGAAGGCACTGAGCGGTATGGATCAAGATGGAAGTCAGTGGCGTGAATGATGTAGGTAGGGGTCTGTCTATTTAAATCAAAAGATAAAAATAATTGCAATAAAATAAGAAACTTTTTGTTGAAATTATTATTTTTGCTCCCTAATTGTGTTTGATACGCAGCTAGCCCTCTGTGTCGGAAAGCCTATTTTGCCTACACTAGGATTGTTATTTTGTTGGTACAGTCCTTGTTTGCAAGCCCGTAGTGTACCAATGAAATTAACATTGTTACTTGAGTCTGTTTAAATCCATTTGTCAGCTCCGTGCCGTTCCATTAGCGAGTTTGGTGCCTTGTGGATCTACTTTCTATGAAATAATCGGTTTGCTGTTTTGTACTAACTCTGAACTTTGTCAAAAGCATTTTGAACAGGTTTCAAGTTACCTATATTTATTTGAAACCGGGTTTTACCTGGAGCCCATCTTGTTAATTGATTTTTTATTTAGATGCTGATAAACGGGTTTCACTTCCTTATGCTTGGTCATGCTGCTGTACCCGAAGATCCAAGATTCAGTCAATGTACGAATGGACCTTATATATCTGTTTCCTATCACGTGTGATTTCTGTAGATTGAAAATGTGATTTTCGGCGTCCATTTAAAGTGAAACTTCTCACTTTTGCTATTTCCTCTTACCTTTGGGGTGTATTCGTGTTGTCGTGACTTTATTTTCTGTTCGGTTTGTATGAAAATAGTATTTTTCATACTCTTGATATTTTAATTTGCATAGAGCCTTTATTTTGGTGGTCGATATTTTGGAGTTGTGAGGATTTCCACTTGAGGACACTGATTTTCTCTGCTCCATGGAAATTCCTGATGTTTGCATTATTGTGACTATCATTTTTAGGGAATGCATAGATCGACTTTCTATAAATTATCTTTGGTTTCAATAGTTCCACATTTTTGTTCTTCCATCATGACAGTCAATGTACGAATGGACCTTATATATCTGTTTCCTATCACGTGTGATTTCTGTAGATTGAAAATGTGATTTTCGGCGTCCATTTAAAGTGAAACTTCTCACTTTTGCTATTTCCTCTTACCTTTGGGGTGTATTCGTGTTGTCGTGACTTTATTTTCTGTTCGGTTTGTATGAAAATAGTATTTTTCATACTCTTGATATTTTAATTTGCATAGAGCCTTTATTTTGGTGGTCGATATTTTGGAGTTGTGAGGATTTCCACTTGAGGACACTGATTTTCTCTGCTCCATGGAAATTCCTGATGTTTGCATTATTGTGACTATCATTTTTAGGGAATGCATAGATCGACTTTCTATAAATTATCTTTGGTTTCAATAGTTCCACATTTTTGTTCTTCCATCATGACTTTTATCACTGTCCTCTTATTCTGTGTGGCATATAGTGGCGTTGTACTACACTCTATGGGTATATGCCATACCAAAATGCCTCAAAAAGGTGCATCTTTTCAAACTTTTGATATATATAAATATATTAGATTTATTTGATGAAATTTTCAAACCCAAGGAATTTTGCAATTTAAAAATTCGGATTGTCTGATCATTCATGACTGAATAAGGACCACCTAACAAGTTTGTTGTCTCTAGTTTGATTTCTGATGTGAATACAGAGTTTTCACTCACCAGACAGGTCTACTCGATACCCCGATGGATTTGGTGTGTCATCGAGGAGCTTGTTTAAAGTAAACTCGCAAATGCTCCCTGCTGTCTTTTTCAGATTCTGGTTCTATTCTCGTTGTTAAATAGGGTGGACGATTGAGAGAATAAGGATCACACAATTGGTTCTTCTCGGATTTATTTTGAATCAGGTACGGTTTTTAGAATAACTTCATTGAATCAGTGGTAACCTTCGAGGTTTTGAGGCCAAAACTCACTAACTTGAGTTTTAAATGCATTCCGCCCAAGTAATGTTTATCAATGGAGCACTAAATCCAATATCCTGTTGAGTGACAGCAATGCCTGGAATGTTTGTAAGATTATTCGACTCTTACCTAACAAAGCACAATTTTCTGTACCACTCATAACAAAAAGATATGTATATCTCATCGCTATCAAATTGCATTCTTTCAATTGATTCATCAATGCGTTTTAAATGACTATAAAAGAGCATAAACTGACACGGGACTGAACAATAATTCTTTATCTTTTGATGGAAGCAGGATTTTTTATCGACTTGTAATTCCTAACCTGCAACTAAGTAAACGTGTTTTGCTTATGTTGTTATTTGAACGTGGCCGTGTGCTTCATGGTATGAACTATTCATTTTCCTGGTGCTCACATGACATGAGTTTAGATTATTGTGGAAGAATGTTTGAACTCATTTCAGGGAAGCAAATACAGGCTGCACATTTCTGTAGTTGGTTGAGCGACTTTGCCAACTCCGTGTGGCCAGTGGAATTTCCTATTGTTTTTGCTTTACTCTCATGATTGACTGCATAGAACACTGTGTCTATGGACTCTGTATTACTCCATAGAAAACGAATTGTGGATCAACTGTGTGACGAATTTCGCACTTTTGCATTCATGGTATTTTTGTGTACCACCGAATTCATTTGATTTTGTTATGTAGGTTGACGTACTAGTTCTCATTATTCACAGGAGTGTTAGAGAGCCAGGTGCAAACCAAGGCAAACACTTCCCATTAGTAAGATTTTATGAATCTCTTAATTCAGTAAGAACCAGATTTATTGACTTTTCTGCAGAGAATCTGACAATATTGTTGATCCGATTTGAATGCTATGTAATTGAAATCTAACCCACTGTGAAAATTAGAACTATTGGGGTTTTCCAAAGGATGTGTTAGACGTTTTGTCTCTTCATCTTAAAGAAAATAACATTTAGAACGAACACAATTTAGCGAAACAACTGTTTTTCAGTAATTCATAGATAACACCACAAAATAGATCATGTAGTTAGCCTCACCAATAATGGATTAGAGTTTGTTAGGGCAACTTGCTTTTTTGTCATTTAATTGGTTTAACTCGCTCACGGCGGATGCAGTCGGTTCGCAATCGAGCACGGGTCACCGAAGTTGGAATAACTGAACCAAAATGTGTTGAGTGCAGAGGTCAGGACTCAGTTTCCTTACTCCGATCGCCCCGGCTATTGTTGAAGTGCGCAGTGGAACACCGTTTTATATACTGTGGGGGACGAATTTGAAGCGACGTCTAGATTTCCGTGACTTTCGCCTTCAACCAAGTTCGCTAGGAATGCGCCGTTTACTGATCCAATTTGCCCTTGTCTCAAACGGTGTGGATCATGCTCTTTAGTTCGCCTAACTAGTTGTTGCCCCGTTCAACCAAAACAAGGTACTTCACAAACAAATCTGAAAAGGAACATAACCATTGATGAGATAAACACTAAGGGTTTATCCTTTTTTGCCTCTGAGTCACAGTAGCACTTCAAAACATACCCGTTTTAGGAATCGCTGATAGTTTCACTAATTTCCCTATCCAAACGTTGATTTGCACTCTCACTCAAAGCATCTCCTTTAAATTAACAAGCAGATAAACAGTTCTTTCTTTCTCACGGTTTCCATGAGATTTTTCGGTATTTGTTCAGTCGGATTGCCTTTGGTAAATTAATCCGGATATTCAGTCTCATGCAAGGTTTATTTAATGAACGCCAGCTCAACTTATAATAGCTTCTTAGAGCATATTGCCCTCACCCTGACAACGAAACATTTCAGTAAGTTACGCTTCTGTTGGATGCCAACGCAACTATTGAATTTAGTGTACTAGTGACTCGGTGTTCGATACACCTTTCGTTCGATTCGAACATATTCCGTTCTGCTGAGAAAAATATCCAGAAACGTTACTTGATTATTCGTTTTGATACTTTGCATGCCTTTTTCACTTCCAAAAATACGGATTTTAAGTCATAGCTAGCATCAGTCTCACCGAATATGCCGCCCAAATTTCGGTAGTAATGATCGCAACAATCGATTGCACACTTGAACTAAGTTTTTTCTGGTTTTCGACCACGTGATGACCCTACAGTCACGCCGTCCAGTTGCCCGTAAAATGTTCAATGAAAAAGGAACTGGACAAAGCGTGTGCGACCAGGTAGGAGCTGGCATGATATGTGCGGTGTTAACCGAATATTAAGGTTATTTTATCTCTATAAACTTCACTGAAAAATCGATGATTTCTTCTAGCGGCACGTTAATGACCGAAGACTCAATGCCTAGCGGCAACATTGTTTTGTTCTTTTCATTAAAATTCTTCATCCGGTATATAAAATTTAATGTCTACCAGACTGTGTATAACCCTTGACAACTTATGGAAAATAGGTTCCCATAGCTCGAGTGAACTGAATTCCACTTCGTCTGTGCTTGGGAAGTGGCAGTGTTCTGTTTGTAACCGTTTGTTCATATATGTGTTTTTTTCCACCGTCTGTTTGTTGTTCGTTCTTCTCACTGTGTTCGACTCGGTTCGCCATTGAACTAGTGCGAGCGGGTTTATAAACCTATGTTGTTTGATTGGCTGCAATATCTGGGAAAATCAGTGTGCAAAAACGTGGTAAGGTGAATTTGTCATCGGTTTTATGCGACGAATCGGAGTAACCGGTTTGCGATCTGGTGGGTCTTATAAACTCTTATATGGCTATTATTTGTTCTTCAGAATGGAAACCTCAAAACTATGACACAAGCATATCACGCACTGTGGATCAATAATACTTTGAAAAATGACCAATCGGTATCATTTCCTGAGTTGACTGCTACTGCAAGTATTCATAGCAGAACCCAATACCGGTTACATAACGCTCCATATCAAGTAAGGGAACTCACATATAAAGCGAAACTCTATACCACCAAAACTATCTATTGTGATATATCTTTCGTTATCAAAATGCGTGTTGCCTTTTTCGTTTACCTTGCTGTTAGGTTACTCACTCACATTACAAATTTCTTATTATCTGTCGAGGTAAAGTAATTTTTTTTTATTGACAGCTTTCAATCACTTTGTGATAATTGTAGTACGCACTGATCACGAAATACGAATCACGGATTATCAATCACGGACGCCACGTAAGCACTGGATCATATCGGTATTTGCACAGCAGTATACCACGTAGCCGAGACGTGAGGAAAAGGACACAGGAACAGAAGTTCATTTGCTGAAAAAAATCGGGAGGATAAAATAATTTATACAAGACAAGTTCATTGGTCATTCAAGCTTCTGCCAGTCGCATGCTAGTATTTCTGGCGTTACACAGCTTCTGTCTGAGCCGCACGGTTTCTGATTGGTTGGCACAATCAGACTATGGTTTGTAGTTCAGAAGCTGTGACACGTACGTACTTTGCTGACGTCACCTGAGAAGCTTGATTCATTACAGATGTCCAAAAACTGTAACGTGTCTCTCCGTGGTATGCGTCTTCTCGTAGGCGAGGATCACCACACACTTGCATCGTGTGTTGATCACGTATTTCGATGGATTCAAACCCAGAATAACATCACTTCATAATACATTCAGTTTGCGTCTGTCTAATAATATCCGAGTTGTGGCTTTAGTGTTCACATGTTCACGAACTAAACTGGGAAGCATAAAAGGCGGTTGCATCAAGACTTGGTTAATCCGAAATTCGTAGTGGAGAACTGAGTTTCGGTAATTATCAGGGAAGCGGTTCGCGTTGGAGATGATTCGCTTGACAATAAAAGTCTATCTGACCGGTTTCATTACCAAATCCTTTTGTCTATCTAACAAACGTCCAAGGTAGGTGAACACTGGATTGGGACTGCATAACCAATTCAGTAATTCTCGATTTTGCAAGTGTAGACTGGATGCCATGTTGCAATGAAATACAGCACAAGTCGGATTTGTTGCGTGTGATGTGCCGTGATCAATGTTCAAGAGGGCATTTAATATTTGAGAGTCCAAGCACTAGCTGATAAGCTATGGTGATCCGAGCCTAGGAGATGACGCGCATCCTGGATCGACGCGTTACAGTTTTTGGACAACTGCGATCAATCAAACTTCACGGGTAACGTCAACAATGCGCGTACGTGTCACTGCTTCTGACTGCATACCATAGGTAGATCGTGCCAGTCAATCAGAGACCATGCATCCCAGGCAAAAGAAGAACGATTTCAGCAGTACTGGACGCGATTGGTAAAAGCCCGGATAACCAATGAACTTACTTTGTATAAATTATTTAATCCCCATTATTTCTTCCAATAAATGAACTACTACTGCTGAGGCCTTTTCCTCGAGTCTCGGTTAAGTGGGATATCGTGTGCAAGTGCCAATGCGATCCAGTGCTTAGGTTATTCATTCCGTGATTGCCAATCCTCGATTCGTATCTCGCGATCCGTATTGCGTCGTTCGTACTACTACTACTACCACTACTACTACTACTACTACCACTACTACTACCACTACTACTACTACTGCTACCACTACTACTACTACTACTACTACTACTACTACTACTACTACAATCACCACATAAGCACCTTCAGCTAGCTCGTATTGAACAAACCGGTGATGAGTGGGAGTAGGTTGGGTGGTTAACGTGACCGTTTATTATAGGATCAATGTACCTGCGATACTTATATCAGATCATGCACCATCCGTGTCCTCGTTGTCATCATAGTGAACTCAAAGCGGATCGATGAAAACTCTTGTGAGTGCATCTTACCCATTACCTGTATTCCATTTAGAAGGCTTTTGAATGAAAGTCGCAAAAAGAAACTGAAGAAAAGCACTCACTGAAATCAACATTACGAGAATATGGTATTTTACTTACCTTAGTGGCAGACCCTAAAGTCGGAAGTACAATAACCAAAAGAAATGAATGCGTATTGTTTAAAACAACTCACGGGTACAACATACCAACGAACTGAGCATGCGGTGCGCTTGCCGACCGCAAATCATATGTATCCCATTGCACCGAGCGTTTCATTCGAGCACAGGTCCCAGATGTACCAGAAATCAAAACCTATAACCCTATTCGAGTAGCTTATTCCGGACAATAAAAACACATGCACATTTTTGTGTCATCGGAAGACCTACTAACCCCTTTAAAAATATGGGGCCTGTCGAACACTGCATACGTTTGAATACCGTGCCAACGTGAGTGACCTTGACCTCAGTTGCTGATATTCCCCTGCCCTTTATTGATTTCCTATATTACGTTAAGTAAGTGCTTACACATTCACTTAGTGAGGCACTACTGCGCCTATTGTTGAGATATAGTGCACGAAATGCTCTCAACTCACCAGGATTTTGCACAGTATCACAGTAATTGAATGACCCAGATTGATCCAATTCACTATGATGATCATAAAACTAACTACTCTATAGCGACACCAACCGTATCTTCATCAGGAGTTTATCGTAAAAAATATGCACCTCGGGGGGTTTGAAATGCCATCAACCACAGGTGGAATGTTGTTAATAAAGTGCATTCGTTTAGACATCCCCTACGTTGTATGAAACAGTCATACCTCAGATATTTTAGGCGATATCCCGTTATGCAACGCAGAACAACTTTAAGTGGCACACATTAAATGGACGATGATCGCCATGATCATGCATTGTAGATGAGATCATGGATTTATCATTTTCCGAAACAGAAGAATGTCGAACGGTTCAGAGGTATGGTAGCTGAGACAAGAGAAAAATTCATCTACAAAGACCTGTGCACCTTTATTTGTACCATTGATAGAACAGTCCTCTAGTACCTTAGTTTGTTCGCAACATTTTGATGGGCTCATTTCATGTACAACTAGAAAAATAAACATTGGATTCGATTGAGGCACGAGACACCTTTTACGTGCTATTTCAAATCAAGTGATAACTGCGTCAAAGTTACAGTGATTGCTACACATGATTGTGAGTGTGCGGTGCATAAAAAACTAGTACAAACTACACGAAACTTGTAAATCAGTAGGATGAAACCGTCATGCTACTGATTGTGATTTGGGCTTGTTTTTTTACGCTATCGTGAGCTTGCGTGTTGTTCGCACTGAATCGCACATGCAGTTAGCTTCACTGATTATCATTGTTGTACAAATCGATCGTAAGTTTATCTTTTTTGTTGACCGTTTGAATAGCACTGTTGGGAGCTCAGCTGCTTTGCTTTGTAAGTCGTAAACAATGTGGTCTTGTTACGAATGATGTTCACTGAGAAATGAATTCATCTCATGACCATGAATTCCCAGTCGTTCAATTCAAACTAATTACTGCTACCCACGAATTCCGTCGGGAAACAACGTAGAACGTGAGTGTCAAACACGTTTTGTCTGATACAGTTAGCCTGAAGTTGCAGTGATGCATACATGTGAAAAGACAAGCTTTCAAGTTATCACAATTGGTGATCGAACGCATTTCTGTAATTCGCGAAATCGGTGACGTAACCGAACAGCGCTTATTTAGACAGCCACTGATAATGGTTAGGGAATATCTCGTGACAGCAAAATAAACAATTGCACCTCTTTTCATCTTTCAAACAGCTGGAACAACACACCTGGAAATCTCGACGGAACGTCCAACGAACATCTTTCTCATTTCACTTTCGTTACTTTGTTGAATGAATTATCTTTTGACCTGTCACACGGAAAACATTCACAAGGAATCATTTCATTTAGACTCGAGCACGTTCGCGTGTGGCTAAACTAAATGTACGTTTATGAGGCTTTATAATTGGTGTTTTCATTTAGTTTGACTGTTCTTTGAAGTAAAGCATCTGAGGTTTCCATTGGCCATATTGTTTTGCATGCTCTCCTTTTTCAGTAGGAATTTTCTGATGGTAAAATCAGTTTGTACTTGTTTGCAAGAACAAAAAGTGCATAGTGAATCACAGTGAAATGTGACCACTCCGGAATTTCATTTGGATACAAACAGATATGCACGTGCACACACGCATGAGTATAGGGGGAGTATGCGGTTTGTGTGCATTGCTAAACTAAGGTGTGTATGAGTGCGTATAAACATCGATTTAGTGGGATAGACAGACAAGAACTCTTCAAGACAACTTGTTATTTATACACAAACGTGCAAACACACGCAAATATCCACAAGAATACGGAGGCCCAAATCACCCGCCAGGATTCTCCGTCGATATATATAATCCAGCTGCTCTGCTCTACTCTTGAAAGAGAAATTTGAAACAGAAAACCTCACTTCGGGATTCACTGTGATTCTGTAATGCTCGATTTACGCCGTCTTTCGACCATCCTTCTTGGCCTAGCAATCAGCCTCGTGATTGTCGGTTTGACCACATCCTACTGGGGCTGCGGCAGTCTGTTTGACAGTTGTCAACGGATGATGCGTGATGTGTCCATCACTGTGATTGTTCTCTTGCTCATTGGTGTTGTCTGTTTGGCGATCGTATTCATTTTGGATCTGGTCAGTCTGTGCACCGAATCCTTGGCCTCAAGCGCCGGCTACATCACTGCACGATTTGTATTGATCTATCTGGGCAGTACCTGCCTACTGATCGGGATCTTGGTCTACACGGGTAAAATCGGCCGTGCGTGGTCTTATTTCGTTTCCACCGTCGGTTGTGTGTTTGCTATCCAAGTGGCTATTCTGGCCATCATGTCATCCAGGTGTACGGCTAAACGAGAACGAGTGGTGGTTACCCGAACTGTGCGTGCTTAAAGAAGAAAGGACGGTTCATTATATCATTTAGTTGGAAACTCCTATAACGTTGCCATTTTTGGCGGTGAGAGATACCCGCAATAGTTGTTGTTTTCGATTCCTGATGTATAAGTCAAAGTGTACACATAATCTGTACCCCATCTGGTAGTTGTCGTGTACGAGGATGCGTTTTTGATTGCAAAACTGTATCTGTTTGCGGATGAACGATAGTATATTACATTACTTAAAGCAATTTCATTGCTTTCCCGCAACTGAGCGCCTGCGTAACACCTAAGTGCAACTGTTTCACCTATCGCCTATTGTCCTGATACTCGTGAATATTTTCAACGGTGTGTTGCCTTCTCCCCGTTCCCGACCGCTTCTAATCACTTGTACGCATTTATGCCCGTCTCCTGTGTGTATTTGCTTACCTGCCTATATACATAGTATATGTACAAAATCCATTGCCCACTGCTTTCTGATGTAAGGCCTCTTCACCGGGTATAAAAGTATGATGAAGTTTGCAAATTCCATAATGTGTGGACCATTATGATATTGCATGAAGTTTCAGTTAAACTTTGCGATATATGTAATATTTTCTGTAATTGTATTCCATAATTTTCACAAATTCAGTGGCTCCTTGGTTCAATGTAAAATTCACGGTGTTGCGGCATTATTCATGAATAACGACTGGCGATTGCCGATATGTCTGGGGTTTATCGTATATCGTTCTTCCTGAACGACTTCACTGTGAAAAGAAAAGCAATATCTGAATAGCGAGTAAAAATCGGAGAGTAGTAGATTCTATAGCTATCCTACCGTAACATGCATGACTGATTGCATGAGGGTCATTCTACTAACTCATGTATCAGAGGCTACGGTTTACTTGCCTTATATTTAAAGCACGATTTGTAGTGTACATTTATCGCTTTTCCGTCAGCGTATCCAGGCCCTATTCGTAATATCCTGTGATGCCACTTACGTGCTTTTTATTTTATTGATATTTTACTTCGGAATGATATGTAAAAGCTCAGAGTTCCGGAATGCAACCATGAAAGTTGATAAAACGGATATAGTTTAAGTTGCTCCTACACATGTCTGTGCGTTGTGAGTACAAGTGTTTCGCTCAAAATCTCACCATTATGCCATCTGCATGAATGTTCAAATCACTTCGCATCACGGCTGAACAAATATCTTTGCCCAAAACGTCTGTTGGTGATATTATGCCACGAATCACTCAATATCAAAGCCAGCAAACCCATAGGTACATCAGTATACCTCCAACTGGAGGAAGCGACAAACAGTGCTATCCCCGTTATACTAAGTTATATTTTCAACTTCGAATTGTACCATTACAGCTTCACCTTGTTCTTTCAATTCCCAGTTCATATTGTGTGAATTTTTAAATGAGCTTCGGGTTACGTCACTGTAAATAGAGTATTAATACCGAATAGAAACGATAGGCGATCTTTAGCGTACAATGAGACTGTCTGACAATATTTCCAATCATCATCCTTCTTGCGAAACTCATCATGATGGGCATGGAGCTAGTTTTATCAACTACTGCGTGTATGTTGTGTCTAGTTCCAATCAGACCGTATTAAAACTTGAGCACGCTGTTTGATTCCCCATGTTTACATTTGAAGAGATTACAGACATTACTGAACTGAAAAAGTATTATACCACTAGTTCGTTTCCTGTCTGTGAAGTGGCGATAAGCAACAACTAAGATAAACATCCATTGAAAAGTTGGCGCATTTGATTGCAGTTAGATTGGGATGTCCCTGAGCCGAATGGGCACCCTTTTTATCAGCCTTATAACTTCCAGATTCATAGGTAGACCTTGATGTTTTTCAGAATGTAAAAAGCAACACCGTTTCAGGTAAATAGCTGATATTTTACGATTTTCTCGAGGACTTGTGGGGTAAAACGAATTCTGTCCACTATCCTTGTTGTCGGTTACGAGGATTGACATGCGGGATTACATGAATGTGTTCATATAGGTAGGCAGCAGTCAAGAACAATCGAGACTTTTTGCGGACAGCACTTCACTGTAGACTAAAACACTTCAAGTCGCTGCGAATTATTTTGTAAGAGTGACAATTAAGTGACGTGGAACTTTTTTATGCCAATTTTATTTTAGGGATAAAAACGATTTTGAAATATAACTTACAGAACAACATTCTTCTCTGATGGAGTTTCCTGTAAAAAAAAACGGATAACCGTGACAGTTTGACAATTTCAAAACGAATCAAAGCAACCGTTGGCAAATCTGTTCAATGCCTTTGTTTTGTTAACCCGTATTGAGGAACGTTTTAGGCGATCCGTTTGAACAGAGGAATAGTGTTAATAGGGTTGCCATTGTCCTTACCGAGGTTTCTTTCAACCTTTTAACACTTTTTAAAACCACCTAAGTAAATAGAGATGTATAGGTAATGAATGGGGTTCTTCAAACAATTATTCTTCCAAAGATGAAGTGATAAGCGAACAGGCAAGAAGTATAAGAAGCGGATATCAACTACAGTTATGCTCTGTTGGCACCACTTATTCAAGGAGACTCATGAGCTTCACAAAAGGATGATTTATCAGAGATTAATTGAAAATTGTTTAAGGCAACGACCTCACAATGAATTTGACAGAGACACCGAGGCCTGATTTACAATTATTTTCTAGAAACATTGAATGATCGTTCAGAATAGAAGTTCTGACATATGGTGCTGGATTTGAGTTAACAGTATTAGGGCTACTTTGAGGATCATTAAAAAAATTACATCAAATGTAACTACGCCTTATTATTAATTCAATGACTGGTACGCTGCAATTACAAAAAAGCATTTTAGAAGATGTAACAACGAATTGAACGCATACAATGAGTTGTGTTTGTTTATTCTGTACACAATCCGACCGAAACAGCATAAGGTAGACCTTGGATATAACCGATCGAATATTTGTGCACTTCTCAACCACACTAATTGATCCGTCGAGCGTATTTAAAACATGTAAAACAAAACAAGTAATGAGAGATTGCGGTTTTGAGAATGGAAGTGGTACTGTTCGATGCGTATTAGTTTGCGCGTGTACCCAATTATTAACAATGCATACCGTAATTGATTCGAACAACTAATGTCGGTACATGCAATGGTTCTTACAAGTAAACTCTTCTGGTTGATTAATAACTGAACATGGGCGAAAACTAAAGCGCTATCTTTCATTTGGCTAGGATGTCGGAAAACACGCGGACGATTTGCTGCGAAACAAAATTGCGTCGTGAATAGGTGCTGAGAGAGGGAATGTTTTTAATCACAACCGGATCATGTGATTATCTATAGTTCATTCTGCTGGCTCTTCTCAACTGGTTTGCTGGAGAGCTGGTATACCGAACAAAACGTTTTCAGAATGAGACCTATTTACTGGAACAACGGTTAAATGAAAAGCAGAATCAATCAACTGTGACGATCAGTATACATTCCCAGGGGAGAACAACTAATGAAGTTTTTATTTATTTGAGATTCTCACCCATGAAGGTCTAGTGAAGTTACTGCGAATTGTCTATTTAACACACGTTTGCAGCCTATGCACTGGGAGCCACATTCACTATTGAACAACTGTTTGTATAAGTGCAACCCAAGTTGTTTCAATTGACGTGCTGCATGTTGTTTTACTCTTTCAACCGATTCTGAAATGCATCCTATAGAGATCCCTCGAGAAAGGAGCTAATAATCACCAGTTCCGGCGCATCCATTGTGGTAACCCAGTCAAAGAGAAACCTGTTCTTCCTCCTCAGCAATCACAGATCATCTCGTGGATACCAGATAGAAGAATGATACAGGGTGCACCATCGGTGTTGTGCATCAAATTTTTCTCAGTCTACGGAAGACAGATATTGTTACAGTACCGCAAACAATTCAGTGCACGTTTTTTGTAGCAGAGTTGGTAATCACCGAACGCAAATATACGCTCTTATCCCGGAAATAATAATTTCCTAAAACGGGGTTCTCTTACAAAAAAGTGAGTGGCATTTTGCACTGAATAGGTCAATTCAAAGTTTTTGACACCTTATCGTGTATTGGTATTATTTGCCTAAAATACTGTAACCACCTACTACGCGATCGGTGGTTCCCAGTATTGCACTTAAAAGATTGCACCGAAACATCGACCGATGATTTTGTACCTTGAAATCCTATTTGCACTTTACTTTGACGCCGTCGCGTCCAGAGTGTGAGGGGAATAATGTAACAGATTGTAACTGAGTGACGTGCTCCGATGTGTTTTTTGAAACTGCGGGTTGATTATGAAACAGCACACACACACACACACACGCAGCAACTAACTGTTGACCTTCTTTATAAAAACGAAACACATGAGTCAGTCGGTAATGTGAGCCGGTCTGATAACAAAACCAAAGCGAACTTGTGGCTCACAACCACCAACAGAAATTAGTTCTTCTGATCCAGAATATGACACCAAAACAAAACAACGATCGACAGTGACGAACAAGATCGGGGTGGGTGTACACAAAAGGAACGTACCATATTAACATTTTAAACCATCGGAGATCGATTTTAATGTAGCATGAAACAAAATTGAAAATCGCACATTTTCTGTTGAGCATAGCTCCATGTGTGATATATTTTCCGGGTAAACACAAAACCTCGTCTATTTTCATGTGTTACTCAGTATAATGCGTGCAACCTGGGAAAATGAAAACGTTAAATGTGGGACGCATGTAATATCTATCGAATAGTTTAACTACCAAGGCTGGTCCCATATGTGAACTGTTTTCTAGAAGATTAGGTAAGAAAGGGAAATTATGTTTTTTGATTTTTATGCGGCTCACTCAAAATGGCGCCAGCTTAGATTAATCGAATTTATGATTCCCATTAACGTCATTGGGGAAAATTCCACACTGTTTCAATTTTTAATAAAACTATCTTACATCGTTTCTATATTCATTATTTCTATTGTCGAGCAAGGTATGATTACTATAACTATATTTTTTGTTATTAATCAAATGAAAATAAAATATTAATGTAATAAAACTAACCCCCTACATCCAGCCTGAGTTCTTTCTGTTCGAGCATTTTCGCAATAATATATGGCGTCTGGGTAAAAATCCTCCATTGCATTGACGTCTGGTTTATGCAGAATATCGACGCTACTCGAACAACTGCTTATTCCGTCAGATAACTTCTATGTAACTGAGTTCGACTACAGTATCATTCTACCTCCATTAAGTTCTAACAACTGAAGTGCATAATGCTTTAACTTTTTATCGTCCCATATCATCAGTTTCCAATTACAGCTGCAAGGATCTTAAATGAACTGTACATGTTTTTTATATTTTCACTTCCCTTTTTAGGTTCAAATCATAAACTGATACTTATTTTTCGTCATGATGTTTGCATTCCTTGTGATGAGCATATAATTACAACATAGTGGGCTCAGCTTTATCTTTGTAATTCGTTATATCCTGTATTTTACTCGTTTATTCATTTCATTCGTAAGTAAGCATTCTGTTGCTGAAAAAGATATCGGGTTGTATTCATACGTGATATGGTAAAGGTTTAAGCGTTCTAAATTGCACAGACGATTTGCTAATTAGTTGGGCATTGTTCTGAAGCCAAACAGTGTAGATGTATGCCATAAAACCTGGTTGCTTGTTAAATTGCATCCCTTGTTATTTCATATGTTACACCGTATTTTCTTTTGATAAAGTTAAGATGCGAAATTCTGTCCTTGATTACTGTTTAGAAAGCGGTCTGTATTATTCACTTAAGGGTGAAGACATTTGAAAGCCAACGATTGGGAATAGGGTTTCGAAATTGCTATCGCGGTGAGTGATCAGCTTGGACTAAAAAGTATATGATACAATTTTAATTACACAATTCAACCAAGTCACTTTTAATTTAATTTTCGTGAATGAACAGATCATCTTCTCCAGATATGTTTCAAGTAGACTTTTCACAATTGTTAAATCTAATCAGAATTAGTCGTGTTCTAATCTAGGCTCGCATGCTTCATATTTCCCACAGTGAACTACTGTTCTAACTGTGCACTCACTGAGCGTAAATCCACGATCCTATGTCGGCGTGAAACGGAGTGCAAGGTGATTACGTAGGGGATGTCAATCACAATGATGAAATTGACATTTGTGTTATCGAGCCAGAACATGGTAGACATCATTGAATACAGTCGGTCAATTTCTTGTCAATATTATTGACGACGCATACTGTTCATTGTTGCTGAAAAAAGCGAATGTGAATTAGTAGTGGGATTGCACAAAATGGCATTCTGTGCTTGAACAAACGCACACGGCTCTGCCATAGGCTGGATTGAGACTGTGCCTTATCAACTCCTTCTGGGCAAACCATTTTATTCGTCTGTCAGTTGGACTTGATAATCAGCTGCAGGGCTATTGATCGATCACGTGTCTCACGAAGGTTTGTATTCGATTGTTGTGGCGGATTGTTACTGCAAGGAAACTGGCCATTTTGGAGTGTATGTTTAGATCTAAAAAATGTACTACAAAAAGTGGCTAATAGGCAGAGATGAAACGCTTCCGACAGGAGACAAAAAGTATTTGTGTTCTCAGAAATTACGCCATTTGCCATTTTGATTATTGGTTTGCTACTAGCATTTTATCGATTTTCTACGCAATCAAGCCGTTGAGATCAGTGCAAAGCGGATGACTCTGGGACATGCAGTTATGATGCGGAGTTATAATGGGTTACAGGAAAAAATTATCGCAAGCACATAACCGATTCCCTGGTACTTGCTGCACTTCGGTCATATGAATCAATTTGATATTTCTCAATCCATCTCACCTCGAAATAGCCCCTACTTCCTCAGCATGATAAGTGAATACTATGGTTCTTACACCTGTATCTTTCTGCTCATATGGAACTTGGCTCAGAGTTCTAAACAGCTTACTAAATGGTGAACCATTTCACTATAAGCAAAATATCATTACTGAGTCAGAAAGAATGAAAAAGTTGTCCAATAATCCATGATCTTGCAGCGTTTCGTGTTCTGCTGCTCACTTATGATTCAAGGTTTGCATTGTTTGGTATTCATGGGGTATAAATCGAACTATCTTGAAGAGAACCCAGGTATAAGCCTGTGAGCACAATATACACTATTTTTGAAGGTATGCGGAATCCGCTCATCATGCTCCGGTAAACTGTAGCAATTTCTACTCTACAACAGGTCATTCAGGTATCTGGGTGCACTAATAAATATTAAAACGCCCTTTAAAAAACAGCCTAACATAGCTTTTCCTGTCGAAGCAATATGAACAGCGTTTGGGTTGAAATACTACAATTCAACAATCTGCATTCAAACAAGCCGGCCAATATGATAGTGTGAGTGCTATTGCTACACATGGACCCGCTGGTTCCACTTTTCCTTAATACATATGAATGCACTATCGTCAGTCTGAACGTTAGTCAATTTGGAACAAAAAGGTCTATCGCTCGGTGGGGTATTAACACCCCATTAGTTTCTGACGTCATCGAACCAGTAGGATGCAACAAAAAACGACTGGATACAACTACCCACACTTTTCAAAATATCCACAAAAATTAATATAGATTTAAATTAACGTATTAATATACCTTCCCGTCCAAAATTTCGTCCCAGTATTCGTGAGTACTAACATATGTTGTCTGGCCGAAGCACCTCGGAGTATTCACTTCTTTCTCGGATTCCTGTTCGAACGTGTGTGGATTGCGTATATGAACCAAGGCTGAACCTGCATTTTCAGGCATCCGTGTATCCATCAATGATCTGGATTCGTGGAGAAAGACCAAAAGGGTTTATATTAACAAGATAACTGGTGGTGCTGTTGTGGATACCCAAGTCCGCCCTTCTTCGAGCGGCCGATCAGTAATCAACTCTTTATGCTCACGTAACAGTATTGTTTGTCTCGTCAGCTTCCTCCTAGATCCTAGAGATACGACAGTATCTTGGTGACGAAATTTTCTGTGACTCCGTTTTACAAACAAAACGTGATCGCCGGATTGCTCTATCAAGTTCTCCCTTTCCTTTTATCTCTATTAGGGGGAAATAAGAGCACATTGTTGCAAGTTGTATTAGCCACATACCTACTCCATCTCTTGATGGTTTGGATGGTTGGATTGAGCTGATTCATCGGTTTCTTCAGAGATAATTTCGTTTTAGACGGAATGGTTACAACTCGTTCTGAACTTGTTCCCTTCAATTTACGTACTTTTATCCTAACCGGTAATCAATGGTTTCTTATAAAAAAACCCATACTATCCCACAATTTTGGATTTTATTTTTTTTTCAGGTAAAATTGTCAAATGATCGTCCATTCGCATAATAATTCGCGGAGAAGCAAAGTTATTTATCAATGCCACTGTCCCATAGAGCATCATAATTACGCTTGGAACTTGCAATAAGCAACAGTATTAAATTTCAGTTGATACAGCCAAATGTATAGTTGACATTTACTGTCCCCTGGAAACCTCTCCAATCTTTAATTGTCATATGGCTTTCTCATACTAAACTATTGAGGAGACAAGAGGAACACTTCTTGAAGTTCTGAATCTATCACTGGTCAAGTATGTTACCAAAAATAGAAACCGAATAATGAAGTGACACTCCGCCAAGCAAGATAACCTAATATTCTGTTGCTTAAACTCCGGAATAACTCAAAATGTGTGATACATTTAACTTGACAACTATTTTGAACCAAAATCTTTGAAGAAAGAGACTAAGATTCAGTTCAGTGAATATGGTGTGAAGGTTAAATTTAAAACTCCGAGCGGTTGAGATTCATTAGAATTGTGTAGTATTTTAGCATCCCGGATGGATCGCCACCAACAAACCTCTGGATTTTGAGTGGACATGTAGACACAATTATTCGAAACAAATGTTTCTTTCGTTTTAGTTTCATGCGGAATCACGTACACTGCAAGGTAAACACAATCCGGAATATTGGGTGGTCCAGGAATGAATTCTCAAGGATTGCTACTTACGATTGGCATGAAATACGTAAACACTCAATGGGTAGATTTCCATGGGAATATAAATACTTTAAGATTTAGATTGGATTTCACAATAACTTGGATTTGTTTTTTTCTTTCATATGCAGCGCTACATTTAATGATGAACGATTTACCCGAAGACACGGTGATCATATGCGCATTGCGGTTAAAATTGGAATATTAATTTGACAAGGATTAGTTAGAAAGGCAAGTATTTTTGACAAGTGACAACTTTGAATGAATTCAACCCATTACTTGATTCTCAAAATTAATTCCACAGTTGGTGTCAGTTTCGCCTAATTCGGAACTTTCAAATTCCTAACCCTATGGTTTGTTGGATCTCTCAGGTAAGTTATTTCAGGTCAATCGAGATCAATCGATGAAATCCTCACGTGCTTATTATGCGCACTAATTCTTGCCAGTGTGATGTATTAAATGCAAGGAAACTATACTCCTGAAAGATCTGAAAAGTGCGCAGTTACTTCCCTGGAAGCTATCAAAACATTACCAAGTTATGCTTAGGAAAAAAACCTGATAATTTTAAGACCAGATTTCGGTTTTAGTGTAATAGACCTAAATCTTATGGGTAACCACGAACTTCAGCATTTGGTGCCGAAATCAACAAAGTGTCGTTTTCGTAAGCATAATTGAAAGCACATTTGCACAAAATAACAATTGGAGGTTCAAACAGCACTTTTATTTTAAACCATGACGATGCATCACTCGTACCACTATTTACATCAGTTTGACTGTTCCGTTTCAAACTAGATTTATTTCTTAGTGAGTATCAAAATAGCCTAGTATTTGGTGTAAGTTCCTTGTTGTGGTTACCTAGAATGTGTTTTCGTAAGATTTTATTTTTACTTTTTGATCATTTTTGTTCCTGTATAATTGAAGTTTACAATTTACATTTCTGAGGAGCTACTTCCTACACTGGCAACACCAATAACACAATTTTTCGTATTGATTTCTGTTGATTGAATGAACATCAGGGACAGCCAACATTCAATTAGTAATTTTTAATCCACCACAACATACGCATTGGGACGTTAAAAAGCGCTGATGAAACTTGATCAGGTGCTTTTATCGAGCTGCGCTATGTTGAATGAGAGCGTTTGAAATTTGGGCACAACTGGGACATTTCTAATAATCAGTTTGGAAAGCAGCTAACATGTTTTCTCCAAGTTGCAGTGGCATATTCGATTAGCTTATCGATTCCCAGTGATTCTGCTTACGGTACAGCAACAGCGTGGGCTCAAAAATGCGGTACTTTTTCGGCTAAGAATTTCGAATCGTTATTCACAAGCAAGTATCAGCATTGTTGCCTGCATGCTGTATTTTATTTTACCACAATTTGAGGAAGTACATTAGTATTCGGGTGCATTCTGCAACAGCCGGACTGCCCAATCGGTGTGGACAAACTCAGGTAGAAGCACGCTTTCGTCAAAATCAAGTTGTTGTTGTGAGCCTTCATTGATGCAATTTTTCGGGGAGACAGTGAATTTGGCTGCACACCACATGAAAAACATTGCCTCCATAATAGCATTATTTGTATCACAAAAATACTTTAAGTTATTTTGAGAATTCCCCAAAATTAATTCGAAGTTCTTCTTGGTTGAGGTTTGGAGGGGGGGATGGAGCACTTTTACTGTTTTCGTTTTCCATTGATTCAGCAGTTGGCGGTTTTAATCACCACATTACCGAGAGAGACAGTGATATTTGTTTGACGCTTAACATTACAGATGCAGTTGAGGTACACTGGTGATACCTTACTGTGTTAGGTTTGTGTTTTATGTTCAAAGTAGAATAATTTACTTTCAGTCAACACATTAGGAGTTGAAAGCACAGTTTCTCCGTGGCGAATTTGAAAAGAGAAGCCAAACAACAGGTTTACATTATCACGAGTTACTTTATTGTCACGATCACCCGAAGATCAAACTTTGAGGTGAACTTTCCCGGAGACACCGTGACACAAAGAGAAGATATATTGAAATTAAGGTTTTATTTTATGCTTCTGATGAGCTGAGGAAAATCGGAATTGATAAAATATTGCTTACGTATTTTAGCTTGAAACTTTTGATTGTCATACATCAGTTGCTTATCAAAGTATATGGGTAAGGAAACTCATTCAAAAAGTTCAGAAGACTTTCGTCACTCCAAAGATGTAACGATAGGATGATTGGATAATAACATTTGATTTGTTTTTCTTTAGCCTCCGAGAAACCAGCCTGATTCAGTTATCGACAGAAATGGTTTATAGGTTTTGACTACGTGGCTTGACAGAATCCCTCCTATGAGCGAATCCATCAGGGTTAAGATGTTCTGAATATCGACAGCGGTGTCCTTGCGCCGCAGTATCC
>UZAN01040152.1:63513-89590 GCA_900618425.1 Echinostoma caproni
TTCAATAAAGGGTATTAAGAACGAAAAGAAACAAGCTCCCACTTTAATAATAAATGATTGGTCTGTGTGCCAGGGAGTTCTTTTGAATTTAATAAATCCAGAGCCAACTTCATCATCGATAGATCGACAAGTGATTTGAAGGAAACAAGGAATGCCGTTCCCTCGGTTAACCGAGCTGTACGTTTCGTCCGTTATTTAAGACAATGTTAAGTGACTCGCCACACCAGAAGAAGAATCGATCTACGGTGTGCATTAGCTGATGAGAGCGGTGCTACAGGTGAATAGCAGTGGCATCACAATTACATGTACCAACATCAGTTAGTGGTGTTTTCACCTGGAGTTCATCGAACAGCCCATAATGATACGAAATACAGAAAACAGTCGCTAGGACCAAACGGCCGGACAATGCTAACTGGTGGGCTACTGCCGAGTTAAAGGGGAGACGAGGAACCGACTATCACGAGGATTATCCAATCACCATAGGGGGTAGGAAATACGGGTCCATGATGAACAATGAATGAATGAAGTACAAGCTTGAAATGAACTGTCACAAAGGTCAAACAGAGGTCAAGCGACACGGATCATGTGACAGAGAAAACTGGGATCTGGTTTGTGTGCTTCTGTGCGTGTTTGTGTGTGTGAGCCCGTGTGGGTGTGCGGATGAATAAATAAATAAAGTTAGTGCTGAGTTGAGCAGGGTCCGTGGCCCGCAAGAAACTTTCAAAGATGGGTTGTGCTATATCGTGTAAATGGAAAATGAAAAAAACGGTTTGATCAGCTGCTCGGTGGCGTAGTGGGTAGCGCGCTTGCGTTCTGCCCATGAAGTCCTGGGTTCGATTCCTAGTTGGGTCGATGGATTCGCACGGCTGAACAGCTGACCACTGCTTCGGAGCTTTTCAGTTCACGCTTCATTTGCTATATACACGACGAATTACCATTTGAAATTTAACCAAATCCTCCATTACTCACATGAAATGTCTTTTTACTTCCTTTTTCAATTTATTGAATATACAAATGTACAGTCAACTTTCAGGAAGGGGGCTGCGCCCATACAAAGGCTGCCTGTGGAAAATACGGATATAGGGAAGACGGGCGGTGGTGAAACGGTTTGAACCCGGGACGTCTAGGTCACCTAACCACTTGGCCACTTGGCATGATTGGCCATCATTTAGGTCGACCAAACAAGAAAAGTACATTTGGACAAAACAAGGTGCGATTGATAGGGTGAACTAAGGTGATTTGATATGGAAGACTAAAACCGCCAACCCAAACCCGATACGACTTTCTGTGACTCCACTCGCTATCATGCACCCTCAGAGCGATTCCATACGAGATGGCACACTTTACTCTCGCCATAATGGCAAAAACCAAGCTGGAGGACAGCCTAGTCACGAGTGGTTACCCTACTGGTTGTCCGCCTTATCTTCTGTAGGCCGTAAAATATATTGGAGAACACCTGTCGCTGGACGTAGCGTACTGATCCGACAAACCTGACAAACTCCAATCGAAATATCTTGTGGAATTCCTTTTGATGCAGGTTACTTCTCCCCATTTATGCTTGTAACCACAACTGTTTTGCACAAGCAACTACACATTATATCACAATCTGTGACTCAGATCTTACAGAAATTATAATACACTTCGAAAAGCAATTGTATCCCTAAACTACCGTTCATTCTTCTGATTTATTCGACCTTTTAGTAAATAGCGATGCACGAGCAAAATGGTTCACACTATGAATATCTGATTGTTGAGATCGGACTGAATCACCAATCAGGCTAACAGGTTTAGTGGTCTTGTTTGCATTCCAGATGTTTTTGGTCTGCGAGAATCGCGGTTTTCCTACGTGTCCGTTTACTAAACATCGTGTTCTGTGCACTGGACACTGTTGGGTCATTTTCGGGGGGTTTCAATGGTGAGTTGTTTACGTTGAAATGAATATCTGATTCCGAACAGATGTTGTGGGTTCCCGTCATCGTTCAATCGTTAGGTGAGCTGAAACTTGGACTCCACTCTGTGCACCCGCTTTGCATTCTGGTTCCTCCAAACCTTGGGAATTCAATTTAGGACAAGAACTGTGAATTCTGATGAAGCTGATTATGGGTTTTGCATTTTAATGAATCTATTTTGGTTTCTTATTTTTGAATTGATTGGTTTACACAAGCCTTCAGACTGGCTGGCTATGTACGAACTTTAGTTCACACCAAAGAACTTCCGAGTTTTTACCAAATTTCCAATTTGCAAGTTGGACCGCTCTTTATTCGTGGCTAAATTTCAACAAGAAAAATTCAGCACTTGAAAGACATCGGTAAAGCAGTGCGTTTACGGCAAGAGACGAAATGAATTACACTCTGCTTACTGAAAACTTTGTACTGTGCGTTTTACCTTGAAATTCGTGTTTGCATTTGCCACATGGTGTAGTGCCATCGACCCCAAGATTCCGTCCTTCATATACGCTGTCAAGACACAATACATTACGTCTCCATGGTGTTTTCAACCTCAGACTGTACGACCAACACGATCTGATTCATTTTCTCCTGTTTTCAGAGGTTATTATTGTTTCCAAACGTTTTCTCACTCGCCAACGAGGCTTCTTCAGTGTGTATGAAAAGGAGGTCCTCCACATGTATCCGTTGACGTTTTTTCTTCATCATCAGCCAACATTGTTATCAGTTGTCATCATGGTATTCAGCCTGGCCTCTGTTGAAGAAAAGAACCGCCCAAAACACTATATCGGACAAGCCGGAAAAAACTATCAACGGGGACCCGTACACATCAACTGTCATTGAAGAGAAATGGCACACGCTCCCTGATTTTCCTCCACGAAGATCAAGAAGGGCATCAATTTAACTTCGAACAAGCCGCAATAATTAACCCAATCAGGACAAAATACGTCAACGAATTTCTCGAAGCTTGACAGTTTAAAAAAAACCAGTAAGGAGACACATCAAACTGTATCACGTGAACAGGCCAATTCGACTCGAGGATCAAGTAACGCTACTAAATGTCATGTCATCACCCGAGTACGCACCAATCCAGAAGGAATTCACCCCCATTCCGCCTTTCCCATCGTGCCCTTTTGATAGTAAAGCGGATTGAATACAGTGAGAAAAATCGAAAAATATTCGCTTAAGGACGCGTAAAAACAGAACAGCGCCACTTCACAAACATTGACGTGGCTATCTCGGCTATAGTTTGCGAACAAATTTCCAAGCTCTGCTATCAGGTGAGGAGGGATTTCGTTCACCCGACCGGCGAGAACCGATAACATCTATTAAGTAGTTTTTATGATAAAACTTTGACTTTGATTTAGAGGTTGATGGCGTGCATAAGGAAAACCCCGATTGGTTTCGTATAGTTAAACGAGCATCTGTTTGCACTTAAGAACAGTATACGTTTTTTTCTTTAGGGATGGGATGAACGACGTGCGATGTTCGCAACACGTTAGCAAGGATCATTTGTGCTATGTCGTGAATGTTCAAAAGTAGAAACGGTCTATTAAGCTGCTCAGCAGCATGCTTGCATCCTAACTGTGTGGTCCCGGTTTTGATTCGCAATTGAGTCGATGGATTCGCACTTTTGACGAGACCCAACTAGATCGAAACAGCTGTCCAGTGCTTCCTAGTTTTTCGGCTAACATCATTTACACGATGAGTTCTTCATTTAACCTCAAAATTAATATCTTACCGACAATTCTGACAAGGTTTGGGAACTGTAGGTAAAACAAAGTCCACAATTTGGCCAGAATCACCGATGGTTTTTCACCAAATTAACTGCGTTTATCACTAGCTATGACTTTACCGAGTATTAAACTTTCTCTTAGCATCCATGTTGCCGATGCAGATTTATTTACATAACGTGCGTTGAGACTATTTTGAAAAATAAGAGCTGTCGTGGAATATGGTTTACTGTACGGAATATCTGTGGCTAACTTTTGAGATTTAGCCCTGAAGTAGACGAACTAAATTGCGAATATCATGATAAAACAAACTTTCTTAGTCAGGATTAGGTTCTCCAAGTATTGTTGAGAGTTAAACTAACAAAAATCATGATATCGTTTCATTAGCGTAATCTCTGTTTGAAATATGCGCTGAGAACCTTCCAAAACCAATTTCTGAATTTTTATACATGCGTTTGTCATGTGTAACGTTCCTCTTTTTGCTGAAAATATGAACACGAATAAGAGTAATTCTGAAGAAAGTGTCATTGAATCATCGAAATATTGCCCGCATTTCGTTGTTACTGAAAGCGTTTTGAAATATTTGCTGTACCGTGTGATACATCTGTGTAACCTGAATCCTTCTTGTTTGCTTAACAGTCGAATCTGCTCACCCATGATACCGTTATCTAATGCATTCATCTGACTGTTAATTTAAGCCAATGCTTACGATTCTCTCAAACCAGGATTACTTAATTAAACTCTTTCCAACTGCGTTCTGAGACCCGTCATTTTGAATGTTTTGTTCGCAAATCTTCATGTTGAACCCCGGTTTAACTCATTTCCTAATCCATGATTCAGTCTATATTTATCAGGATGTTGTCCTTGTTCGCAGTCTTCTATTCCTTATTTATATGAGATTTTCCCCATATCCTGAAACTTTATGGTATGTTATTGATATAGTGTTTAATGTCCATTGTCCAATGAGCAGAGCTTCCTCCGTGTAATTACCATCAGCAGGTACGATGCTTTGTTTGATCGCTGGCCCTCATACTTCAGACTTGTTTTCAATAATCAGAACGTTCCCTATTTGGGCTCCATTACATAACATGGTGTCACTCTCACCTATAATCATTCCTGGTCTCCTCACGCAAGAAGCGTTTCCAGAAAACATCAGTGACCGTTCTTGCTAAAAACCGTCTCAGGAAATGAGGTATCCTCTCAAAATATTTTTATTATTCGCATTTTGATACACCTCCTAAACCACTTCCGTTTATTTCTTCCCAATGTAAAAATAAATTAATTCACCCTGTTCCCCAGGGCTCATGCGATTTTTGTATAGATGCAGTCTCTTAAACACTGTTTTGGTTGACTCGTGGAGAGCACTTTCTAAATGATATAACCAAGAAAGTTATACCGACTCCCCGAAATTCACGTCAATTTTAATTAACCTATGCAGTAAATTCATATACATAAACAGTACCCTTCCGTACCCTGCTTGTCTCTTAGTCGTACAACCTTAATCACTTGTCTTGAAAAGATTCTCTTTTATTAGAATTAAGTTCGCTTTCCTGATCTGTACAATTTGCCTGTTTTTAACGATGCACATTCACTGTGCAAAACGTTCAATTGCATGACGCGTTCCTTCGTTTAACCTATCAGGCGCCGTAAGTACAAGTGAAACTGAAGTGTGTTATAACAACGGTTTTAATGTGAGAAACTTTATTCAGGATTCGCAGTAGCGCTGAAGTCTTCCTTTGTCATTAATCAAAATGGGTTATAAATCCCTAATTGAAAATAACGCTCCATGATCCACGTGCGGTTTGTTCACTTTTGAACACTTCGTGTACACGACAAAGATAGAAAAACAATATTTAGTCAAAATTTATTTACAGTGGTGCAAGGCATTTCTTAAAAACTATTGTTTCCAAAATTTGAGGTGGTGATGCAATGGTACGTGTGAAAAAATATCTCAAATGCCAACCCTAGTTTTAACCCGCTTACATTTTTTCACATGAACGAACAAGCTAGCTGCGAAAGCCTAACGAATAACGAGAGCAGTTCTGAAGAATTGCGACACAGTAATCTTCCCAACACATCAGTTGACAAAAATAGTTGTTCCAAACAGAGCAACATCTCAAAGATTTCGTTGGAAAAACAGACCCATCGAGCTTCAAACAGTCCCAATTCTGTAACACCGAATGACAGACGTGTGCACATCGTTTTTTCTAATACGACTATTTATTTTCAAACTCAGATATCAACACTAAACGAAGGTTAGGTTTAATTGTGTTGGACTGTGAACAGCTGTTTTGATGGAAGAATTAACGTTGTCCGTGTACACAAGTTTACACAGACCACGGCCGTTTTTCGCTCATGTACAAGCTGTTTATTGGACACAACGAGTGCAATGGGAACTCGGAGTTAAAACAATTGGGATAGGCGTTTTCATTTTGAATTCGTCAAATTCATTGTAAATTTCTTTGGGTAGTGTCGGAATTACAGTTTATTTTTCAAAGCAACCGAAAAGGTTCATACGAATTTCTGTGAAAATGAAAATTCAACGCGGTTGTCTGTTAACGACATAAGTGAGTTATATAACCAAACTTGAAATTTTCTCTCAAAATAAATCCGTGTTTATCAGCGCATAAATTTATTATAAAACGCAAACTTTGAAGTGCTTTGGTGCTAACTTTTCGGTGGTAATAAATGGTATTTTAACATATGAGCAATTTAAAAATACAATGTGGTCCTTTCACAGTTATTTCTTCGCAGAAGGAAAAAGCGTTGCGGATCCGTCACTCAACTTTTTCAGATCTTACACCTGAAAGCCCTATGCATACTTTTTTTATTGATCCACCGATTGTTTAGTGTATCTTACCCTTTTGGTTATACGAGTATCTTGTAATCCTCCCAGAGGGAATTTAAGTTGCTTCCCAGATCCTAAGCACATTTATCTAGAAGTAGTGGGAGTACTCGTGAGATTATCTGTCACTTCAAAGTTTCACAGCATACAAATTCATGTCTTTCGGTATCATAAACAGCCCTTCGCGTCTGTTGCATAGAAATCGTATAGAGAGTGTCCTGTTGTTCCACCCGATCACACTGTAACCGCATTTGGTCCTACCGGTTTTCTATGGTGCCTTATCTAGCCCGAATTCTTCGTAACACAGCACATTCCGCTTTGGAACTAAACCGACTAACTGTATTTTGTTGTGTTTTGTCCTTGCTTTCCACAATTGTGGTGTAATCTCACAAGTTAATTAGTTGTACTTTGGCCATGTAGCTGCTGAATATTCACCGCCCAGAGTACATAAAGCATATACTTTGACTTCACTTGATCACCGAACGACAACGTAACCGTAAAGAGTGTCATCAATATCCCTACTGGTATTACCACACAGATTTAACGTCCTGCTTCTAATAATAGCGTTATACTTAAGAAATGGGTTTGTGTAAATAATGAATGTTTTTCAGTTGAAATATGGCTTTCACAAAACAAATTTCAACTTAAAAAAGAACTGTGAGATTGTCTAATCGATATTTTTATACCTTTAAAGTGGGGTGACTGGTGTGGGAAGTGGACAAATTGATCGTAAATACTGTTACAATTAGTTTTTTTCAGTTCACAGAGGAGGTTTTAAAATTAGCTCGGATCGCGTATGACAGCAAGATTCCCCTGAGGGCACATCCGAACCCCATACAGAGGACTAATAACCAATGTGGAATACACTCTGTTTTCTGTTCCATCTAGTGACGGAGCCTCTTCAGTTGTGTTAAACTAAAACAGTTCAATTTTCACCCACACCTTGGGATATTCACTGCCCCGTTCGACCAATCACCGATCTGTGCGACCAAGGCAGAATTACTCCAAAAATATATGCACGGGATAAGACAAACTAGTCAAACATTTTGGTCTCTTTCACAGACACGCTATTACCGAAGTGTCAATACCACGTAGCAGTATCCTTATTACAGCACCGTTGCCAATGTATCACTTCTGTGCCCGAAAGTGACTTCTGCTTATGTTCAGTACATTTCAAGAAGTTTCTATCGTATTGCGTCATTCTATACATTGTAGATAAAGCTGGTTCTTTCAAATAGGAATTATCTGACTTTGTTGCAGTCAATCTTACGATCGAAAAACAATAGACACAGACAATGTGGATTACTAAGTATCAGTTATCCGCATCGGGCGAGGGTCTGTTCTGGTACCATTTGTTATCACGCAGTCGGAAGCCAAGGATTGTTTACTGTGGCCACGGCTCGTTTTGACAATCGATATTCTGTGGGTACGGCGTATACGCGAAATGGGCACGGGAACACTGCATCAAGTAAGGGAAGAGACAGAGCCGTTAAAACCATGAAAACATTACATTTGCATAATCTACCCTAACTGGGACAAACCAATAACACAAAAACATTCGGAGGTAAACTAAGGTTTTCATTACGCACAGTTCTATAGTGTAGGATTCAAAGTGTCACTGGGTGTAATTTTCACTGACAGTAAATGAAAGTTGGCACTAGGGGAGCGCAATCATTGATCGAAAATCATTATGGTTTCTCCTCAAGTCATGTAAAAAATAATGTTTTCCCTGTTCGCTAAGGAATGGTTGACGTCACGCCTTTACAATTAGCCATTTCACTGATTTATTTCTTGGTGATGAGGACTTTTGGTGAGTCCAAAGAAGCCTAGAGTAGAATACAGTAATCATAATGGGGTACAATCGGTTAAGAACCAGAACTTCGGACTATGAATAAACATCATAATTTGTCAACTCAAAGTTTCTTTCTACACCCAAGGTTTCTCAGTTCTAAAGATGTACTATGTCCCAGAAAGACGGTGCGCAATGTACTGGAAACAGCATATACGATGTTTAAGTGTAGATGCAGTACACTCAGTTAGGTCGGTGTTCTTTTCCATAAGAAGCGTTTTTTAATGAAGTTGTTGAGAACTATTGAACAGTATATAAGAGAATTTTGCACAGTGCACCCCGACGCGCGGATTTTCACTCTGTGCTTTTCTTGAAGTGAGATGAAGTAATGAAATTACGTTTTATCTGGCTTCGACAGAATACACGAAATTTGATGAGGCCGATGTAAGTGAAGAAAACACTGTCACCCTTTGAAATGATTGCCGTGATCGACAGATGCGCAGTTAAATCCACACGCTGATTCAGCAGTTCTGTAACCAGCTCCGCAGATTGATTTTGTGTTTTCCAATACCAGAATCTCGTCGAAAGCGAATTCAGTACGGACTGGATATTATTTGCTAGACCAGCCAAAACGACAAAAGAAATCGACACATGGGTTATTTGCAGAGATTGAGCGAAGGAATGCAACGCGGATCGTACATCAGTAAGGCAGGATTTTTTGACTGTTCTGTGAATATCAAGGATTTTACTCACGAATAGCTGGAATGTTTAGCGCGTGGAATGCAGAATCGAATCCAATAGCACTTCATGGATCAGTTTATTGATTAATATGATAAACCTCACAACCAAACAAACTAGATTGTCCCTATTGGAGATTATTGAACTTAGCTTACATGAGGCTAACCTTATCCATCCGAGTCTATCTATTCATCACAACTTGGCAAAACCCCTTTTTAAGTGAGTAATAAGGAAGATATGCGGAACTTATGTAGCACGTCACTCCTAAACTATAAACTTGTTTGTTTCTGACCTGTGAGCTGGTTCGGTAAACAGTGTCACGTTTGAACTGAATCTAGCATGGTAATTAATCTGTCCTACCTAGGGAGCGATTGGTGTGGTGGTAGCAATCAGATTGTTTCTACTCTTGATAAAACACAAAATCTGTCAAAACAATTAATGATACACTGAAAATATAGCGATGCATGACCAGAGCTGTCTGTGATGCGAGGCCAGGTCCGGATTAAGCTCCAAGTGCCTGTTTATTTTCCATTTTGTTTTCAGTAAAGTGTCATCAAGTGTTTTCCAGGAACGATGAGCTTAACCAACCTACCGTACATTGGTCATGTTTGTCAACTTTGAAATCCACACAGATCGATCGTGATTGATGAGAGCGCTACAACCGATGGTATTTTTATGCTGCGATTCCAAGTCACGAGGAATTATAACCCTCGTTTTGGATGTGATGCAAACAAGGTTGCAATACGACTCTGTTGAGTTTATTGCAGATTGCGTTGCCAGCATCACATACATGATGCACTAACGAGTTGTGTATTGCAATACTTCATCACAGCTTTGTACAATAAGGCCGAAAATTGATAACGTTTAGCTTAACAACAACGCTTTGTTGGACCATAAACACAAACACTCAGACTGCAACTTTTGCGGTTAAATCAATCGTAATAAAATGCTGACCACGAAACCCAATAAAAAGTTTGGTAGACAAGAACAGTTCAGACGAGCCCAAAACCATGACTTTAAAATATTTGCAAATTTATGCACAACTTAATCCTAATATGAATATCATGGTGTTTCACATATTTCATCCATAAATTCATGAACTGCAACGCGAAGTATAAAGTTGTTGTTCAGAGACGTAGCAAAGTCTGCTAACCCATATAGTTCTTTGTTGATAAAGAGGATGGGGTATTTTTCGTTTGGATTTTGGAAGCAACCACTAATTGTTTCGTGTTTAGAAATCTCTTAAAAAGTCACCTTCCATTTGGTTTGAAAACCCCTAGTATTATTGACATAACCTTGAACAATACGAATACTACCACTATCACTGGTAATAGTACTGCTATATACTAATTCAAACTTGCCCTCAGTCCTAAAGTCCGATAAGTTGTAGAAACCGCAGATAGATCAATTTTGAATTCAGCTGCTGATACATTTTTCAATAGTCCACTTACTATCCGGTGCACGACATGTATGGATTTAATTTATCCGAAAACATAAAGATTTGTCATTCAATAAGATTGATGTAACGGTAAGTTCCAATAACGGTATCTCAAAATATATTTAGATAAATCGATAAATAGAATGACGTTAACAGTATGAATCGTGAATAAATCGTATAAAAGAAGAGAATTTCGTTCATGTCGAAGTGCTTTACCTACTGTTTTTATGAACAGTCCTGTCCCATCCTACTTCATTGTTCTATTACTTTGACGAAATGATCTTTTTTGGACATATTTATCATTCAGGCCTTCCAATTGGTTTTATATCAGTGATAATACAATAAAATGCAACAACCCTACATTACTGACGATCAAAATTGCCAGGAAAATTGGGTACCCTGAGTACACCTCCTGACGTAATTCCATCTAGGCTCCATCAGTCCTCAAATCCTTTTCACAAAATAACCTGTTCACCATGCGTGTACATTTTCCCCAGTTATGGTTTCTCATTTAATATTTCCATCTTTAAAGCCATTGATACGGACTGTACCGCTTACAATTTAGAAGCAAGTTTATTACAGTCTGAAGCGTTCATAGTTTAAGCACCCATCAAATGACTAATTTCACTCCTAACAAAACAGTATCCTAGAAGCTACCCATAAATGGATTTTGGGCGCTGCATGACGAAAATTTGTCATTCAACGCCACAGGAATCAATCATTTGAGATGGCAGATTGATGTTATCGCAACCCTACCTAGTGATTTGTTCTATGCATGTTTCGGATAGGCAAACGTGGGTTGGGGACGATGTGTTGAGTGTCGCGTGTTTTTACTTTAATGCTTATGTGTCTGACAGGGTTGAATACCGATCGAGTTGAAATATGTTCAGCGATGAAAATCCCGTTGTTTGTCCGTTCGACTTGAGTTGGAGTTTACGAGAATGTGTTCAAGCTGAGCAGTCCTGTGGCTTACGCATGAACTGAACTCAGTTGGTTCTATCAGAGCCTAAAATGGTCATACCACTAACCGCTAAAACGGTGGGTCATGAATGCCAAAATGGAAATTTATTTCGATAGTGCGGTTTCGAAAACCCGTCTTAGAACCAACCGGTATGCTTCAATTGCATATCCTCATTTACTTATCCTTCTGTGTATCATGATATTCGACGGTGAGATGCAACAGCGAGTAAAAGAAAACAAGCTGATTTTCAAATTATAACACTTTTTGAAAATTGAATTTCTTTCTTTACCGTGATTTATAATTCACATTCAGATGACTCTCTTGGTTTCTCATAGCGCTTCATTTCTTTTTCTTAGTGTTAAAAATGCAGTATACTGTACACTAAGCCATCAAATTAAAGTAAACCTTCTATAGTATGGGCCGTTTTCNTTTTTATTTCCCATTGTGTTCCCCGAAGACATACGACTAGTTGCATTTCGTTAGATGGCGGAGTGATCATGTTTTGCTTAAGTTTTGTTATTTGTGTTATTCCTTTTATCAACACGATTTTATTGACCCTTTTATTTAGTCTCATATCTGGGAGGCGTATGCTTTGCTTTCATCCAAATAGCTACATGGTACTTATACGGATTATGCAATGTTGTGAACATGCAGCACTTGTTAAATCTCATTACACCTTCATCCAGGTTTTCTATCATGGCTCAGCAGCCCCCAGTATCTTAGATGCTGAGGGCACTTTCCTCGATACTGCGTTTATAAATTAACTTCAACTATCACATATTTTAACTTTAAGTAACTATTTATGCTTATGCAACAAGTTAAAAACGTAAAACACTTCAAACTGTTCTAACTTGACCATGGTCCTTGCGCAGTGAGCGGGGAGTATAGATTCCCATGAATTTCATTCAGTTTTTGGTTTTAGCACATGCACAAGTTAATTCCACTCTGTACCCCCTCTGGTTATTTTGGTCTGTTCTGATTCAAACGTACACATTGCTCTTTATTACTCCGATTGATTTCGTATGTTCACGATACTATTTGTTCGAAGACAGGAATGGCTCAACTTCAATTCAGATTAGTGTGTTGGTGATTGAATATGCGTTTTATTGGTTATGCAATTACTTCTAATACCAAACATTCTTGACGTCAGATATGCCACATAACAACATTTTGTACAAACCTCCCAATACCTTCAACCTTTTCACCGACCTTGTTTTCCACCAAAATTATCAAGCCCATTTCTTCAGTTTATGGTGGTGTTTCAAGACATCAAAAGGCCTAGACCAATCTTTCCAAAAATGACGGAAGAATCATTGACTTATGAAGTTTCTCATCGTCAAGTGCATACTATAGTTGCCTTTCTCACACCATGCATGGATCGCTTTAAACCTAGTTCCGTTCTCTCGCTGGATGTCGTTCAACCGCTATTTTGAGGGGCTTTTTATTAATACTATTCAGTGGGAATCCAAATTATGGAGGCCTTTGTTTAGCTTCCGAGGTATTCACAAAAATACAGGCACCTCCGATATCTATGAGTGGAAATGCGTGGGGAAACTTAAATACCTGATGCAATAAAGATCGTTTGTGTTTCAAGTTTCAAGGTGAACAGAATGAAGATTATACTACAAAAGAGTTGTAACTCGGAGAGACTAGCTCTTCCAAGCAACTTGTTCACCATTGAGTAAATTTTCACCAAAAAAGGTGATTTGCGTGGACCAAATACTTATTCGCCTCATGGGGAAAATTAGACTGGATTGTGTGTGGATTATTTGATGAGATATTCATCATATGTAAAATTTTTGACTAATATGGCAGCTATGCATGTGCTTGATGTCTTGGACGTTGAAGTTTGTTTTGTGGTATGGGTTAACCATTGCTATGATAGCGCTTTAGACTGCATTTCCACACTACAAAAAACCGTTACATTGATGAAGCTAACGGAAGGAAAACGGAAGGGTTCAACTAAACAATACCAGTTCTTTTTTCGAGATTCGTGACCGAATTCGATGAAATTCATGGATTGGTTTTGGGGCTGTGGGGTTGAATAATTTAGTCATCTTTGACCATGGTAACTAGGTTCACCACAACAATAAAGCCAAATTAAATGGTGTACTAGTGATGAAGTTGGACTTACTAGGGTCAGCAGGATAATCGTTTGTTTTCAATCCGTATATCGGAACACTGATTTTGGAACAGTTGTTAGGATTAAGTAACTATGTGGCTAGTAAATGTGGAAATTAGGTATCACGGCTGATAATGGTGAAACATATGCAGCAACATAATGAGGATTGTCGCTAGTGATTTGGTGAAATATCATGTTGAAGTATATGAGCAAAAATCGTTCCGAATAGCGGAGCACAATTATTTTCAGAGTATAAGCTAGCAGAAACAGTTCATGTACTTTATTCAAATAGAGCATTAGCAAGCGAACATCTGAATAACGGTCACACCTGGAACATTCTCTGACTGTAACGTGTACGTTTGCGCACTTTCAATATAATGGACTTCAACATGGCATGAACATGTGTATCTCCAATAGAAGGCACTCGATTTCAAGGACCCCTAACGTGAACCTGGCGAATGATAGCTATAGGTAGAAATACGGTCATATCCGAAAGGGAATGTCACTGACAACATGGACTGTCCTCTTTTCGGATGCACATTGCACTAGGATCGGTAATTGTCTGCCATATCCGATGTGAACTTATGCATTTTGCATGATGACTACGCCAGGCTACATCACTTTTGTTTTGTGCTGGAATAAGAAGCGCCAGGGAAAATCTACACACTCTTCCTTTGCTCGATATTTGGTTTTGGACTATGTTATTGTATCGTTCATCTGAACGTACTACCATAAGGATCCATGGCAAAGCTGACTTTGTTTGTTTGTTCGACTCACATTAAGGCATTTTCATCGCAATTCAATCTTACTTCACTATGATCTCGTATCCCGTTGCATTCGCACTTTTAATCTCAGTGGTTATCATCACACTGGTCTCCATTTGGTTCGCGTGTTCCTGATTGATCCTCGTTAGAAAAAGTCAGTCAAAATGTAATGTAATATCATGAACGAATTTTGCAACATATAGTGCATCTTAAATCATTCTAGAGGGATAATGCGCTATAGTCACTTTTCTGATCTAATGAGCTACAATACTTAACTTACTAGGTGATTTCCCGTTGAGGTTTGTTATCTTACACCATGGTGGGCGGTAGTGTCCCGGTGGTACTGTCACCCCCCGGGAGAGTTGTGTTCGAATCTCACCACCACCGCCTAACTTTTCCATTTTCTATATGTTGTATGGCAGCTCTTTGATTGGCTGCTTCCTCTTTCTTTCGTTAGATGTTTAATGAAAGGAGGTTAAAATGGAGAAAGGAAAAGATGACGAAAAGTTACTTTGTGTCAATCACATCAGCGATTTCAAGCCTATTTATTCAACGGTATACTGAATTTGGGTGCGTACTATGTCAAATACATTCCGTTACTATTTAACAAGACCGACACGTGAATACTTTTTCACATAGTCGCGCATAAACTTTGTTACATTAAGTTAATTGTTAATGAATTATTATGAAATGTTATGAAACGATAGTGTGACACAATATTTCCCCGAACCTCAAAATCCTGAAAGGATTTTAAAGTTGGGCTTTTAAAGTACTAATTTTTGATAAAGAACAAACGGCACAGCATTTTCTATACATGTAGGGGAAAACGTGAAATTTTACATACCAGAAGGATGATAAATGTACGTTTTTCCCTGTTCGAGTAATATCAATTTTATTCAGCCTTAGATAGGCATGAATATTTTTTGCGCTGTTGGATGATGCTTGTTTATTTATGTATGGAAAAATGAAATCAATCATCACTTGTGCCTCAAAATTCATCTTTTAACTCGAACAAGGGAACCAGTTTAACCTGAATAATTCGATCTGAAGTCACGTAATCAAACAGACTGCCAATGAATGCACCTGAAACAACCATACCTAAAACGAGACAAAATCAATACCAGTATGTGACTATTCGAATTTGAGCAGGAAGCGTCAGTTGAAAATAGTGGAACCTAAGAAACCTGGACGTGGGATCCCTCAAAACTATTAATATATAATCATTTACCAAAGCACAATTGATCAATGTTTAGGAAAACAGAAATCTCATTCACAAATTTATCGGAACTGTGTCCTCAGATACACAGTGCACTTATCTGATGGTATGTTTCTTTTTGCATATGACATGCATTTCACAATACGACTACTGATTACAAGCGATGAAGAGATTTGTGATGGTCGTCGATCGCGTAGCTCAGAGGTTAGCATTTGAAATCCCGACACGAATGTTCGAGGTTCAAGTCCTTACAGGGACATAACTAGCACACGCTGCTATTTGTCGGTCACTAATATTTCAATCGTAACTAAACCCATTCAACTAGTGGGAATTAACGATCTTTCAAACAGTCAAACACACATCCAAAACCATCAACAGTGCCTGGCGCTTGTGAACAATCAAATGGCTTATTCCAAATTTGCTACTACTACTACTGAGAACTCCATGAAAAAGGTTCGATCAATGCTCTGGCTTCATGTTTTTTTCTGAATGAGTTTGCGTGGCATGTTTAGCTCGATAAACATTAGGACATTTGTACTTCGAAAATAAATCAAGATTCATCATAAACAGTGCTCTACGGAGGATCTGATCAAACAAAAATTTGATAACCCCGAGGCCAAAAAAGCTGCCATAGATTATTCACAACTGTTTTCTCAACACTCTTGAATTTTAGCCATCGAAGTTGGCAAATACGAACTATTCTGAGCACGAGACTCCACCTTGAATTTGCATGGTGTTGTGCATGCGAGCTAAACAGAATGGTTCCTCAGTTTCAGGTCCATTCAGGCCACACACGAAGAAAAATCTTACAATACCAGCTGATTGAATATCTTCTGGTTTTGTTCAACCATCAATGTTCGCTCCTGGAGAGGTCACTCATACAAGAGTACAACATTTTATTGGTAAATAAACTCGCGAAAACTGCATACCTGCTTCATACTTCAGTGGACAGCCATTGCCTACCCGATCTGAGCAGCCTACAGCTAGTGCGGTGTGCTCTGGTCCTCATGCGATCTCTCTCACTGAGTGTATGAGGCTAAAACGGCGGACCGATTCAGCGTACAAACCACTAAACCAAAATCCGAAGGTCTTGTGTGACGGGTCTGCAGCATCTTTCACATGGGTGATACGGTCAGACAAATGCTTCAACTTGGAGTTCCCAAAGTATAATCCATTTAGTTTTTTGGGCTGCCGCAACGTTTTGCCCTACCTGAGGTTCAAGATAGCCACTTCAAAGCCTCTGCAATGGGTAAATGACTTGGAGTAGACCTTCTCATTTCCCTTCCCAATGATTGTTACTATCGTGGGGGCGTGAAAAACTGAAATAATGTTTGTTAAAAACACTGCAGTTGATATTTAACACCGTGATCACGGATTCATGCACTATCCGATTGGTAATACATTCTGTTTGGCAAGAGATTACTGCCACTTATGGTGATAATGATATAAATATGAATATGATATGAATATAGATTAATTCTAAAATTGGTTATACCTTTCTTGTTAAATCCATAATGAAGATCTTGAAGTGTCAGCGATGGCTCATGACTCGTTAGACAACACATCAATGACTTGACAGGACTGTAGTGTGTACTCATCGTTCAGGATTTTTAACAAAATTTCAAGTTACCAGATATGGGCGGTGATGACCGAGTGGTAAAGATCACCTGAAATATCCCTTCGGGGGGGGGGGGCGACATGTGTTCGAATCCCACCATGGCCGCCTGACGTTTTGTAGGGCAGCCCTTTGGTTGTCCGCTTAACCCATCCTGAACATTTTACCTATTCAATACAATGAAGTAAAATGAAAAAGTTCCGACCGAACCAGAATTCATCAAAAATCAATCAATATGAGTTTCCGCTGATCCTGTTTGTTGGAATCGATTGAAATCAGTCGCTATGGGTGCATTGTATTTAACGGAAGCAATCAAGAAATTGGTGCGTGCTTTAACTTCGACAAGTTATTTATCGGGTATGGATTCCCTCAGTTGTATTTCTGAGGTAATAGAAACTGAGCTTGGTATATTGTTCCCTGTCAGTTAAGTGTGGGTGTAATATCTGTATTTAGGGTTGATCTGTACACGATCTGATTCACGAAACAAATCTCTGTTTCCATTCATCTGCCTTCAAATGTAAATACGGGCATGGTTTGTAGCTTATGGGTTGAGGCTAACAACGATAACCCTTCAATGTTTCGAAAATCCGATTTTAATAGGCTTAACACTTGCGTCTTGCCTACAGAGAGAGGCAGAGAGATAAGGAGAGCAAGGAGTACGGAGAGAAGGTAGAGTTTTATGTCACAACGTATGCATTTGCATAGGCCACTGTTTTCGCCGAGTGGTATGGACAGACAAACTTATACTGCTCTCTACTTTTTCTGACATCGTTAATTGATTCACATGAATCCTCCCAGTGAGTATTGATTGGAAACCTACGCATATTTACATAAATGATGTGACAGATCCAAGCGGTAATGTTCATCACTATGTCCGTCACCATAGCCACATGGATATAGTTAATGTTGAACTGATAGTTTGGAGCTTTTTCGGTGATGCAGTGGATGATGATGTTTCGCTGATGATGATGCTGCTGATTGTGCGCATGGTGCGACCAAAGATGATTCGACCACTTTTTAATCCACAAATTGACACAATAAATGTTTTCATACACAAATTGGTTGTTCGATCACAGCTGCTATGACAGTGTAGCAATAATGTTTGTGTTTAGCACTCACCTCAATTTTGAAAATAATTCCCAGGAGTTGAAGTGTGAAGTACGAAAGGGAGATCATATGATGAGTTCGTCGTGTTAATGAGGTGTGAACTAAACAGGTGAGAACCACTCAACAGCTGTTTCGGCCTGGTTGGGCCTCATCAGTGAGGTAATTTGGATACAACAAAACTGATTGACTCACTACAGTAATGATTTCAAATATGAGTAATCATTTCAGCCCCATACTCCACGTTACTTGAAAGCTAACATACGGCTCATTTATTAATGAAGGCTGATAGAAATGAGTGAATAACCATCAAATCAATTTGCCTTTCGGATTAGACTACATCAGACTGCTGTTGGTGAACCGTGTAATATATTGAACGTCTCCCATTGTTGACAGTTTTATAATAGTGCATTTGGGAAATCTTTTCCTAGCAATTTTTAGATAAATGATTGATCTGCTGCATTCAGATAACACGTCTAATGGTATACTGTGCAATAATTCTTCTTTTGTTGCATGATTTCATTAGAATGTTTGTATAAACTTCCTGTTGCCAGAAATCATAAACTATTTTCAACGGGGAAATTAAAACCTTGTGTAATTGAACGCCTCTTTTGAAGTTTGTCTATTAAAGTGGATTTTGATCACTCAATTAATGTATACACTTGACCATCTTTCTCCAAAATTGGTGATCGATTCGGTGACTTATATCACGTGATCGATTACCATAATGTTGATAGCTTTTGGTCCTCTATTTTGAGCGTTACTTCCTTTGATGTCTGCCTTTTTAACAAAACCAGTTTATCTGTTTGTTGGATTTTTGTTGACAAAATCAAATTCCATTAAAGGTCCCAATCCGTAGTTCACATGTATTGAAAAAAAATTTTTTGTGTGCTGTCTATTTGAGCGGAAAAACTACCTCCGCTAAAGGGATAAGCAGTCAAGTCTCTGTAAAAAATGCGTTTGATTATTTGCAGTCTATAATTACACGCTCACATCTAGAAAACTAAAACTTCCCGCTTGAATAATAATTCCATACATATTGATTTGTAGCCGTTAAATTATGAACGGATCTCATAAGGTCGAAATTTAAAAGATAACAATTATTTTCCATTCATGTGTTCAAAGAAAACTTTGTTATAAGAAACTGTCCTGAGGGTAGTTGCTGAAAGTTGCCACGATACATGAACTTATTGATCTTCATTTATTGTCCACAGTATGCATACGGTTAGTGATAGTGGACTTTGTGTTTGCATCACATGGGCATGTATGCGATCAAATCTTCTCAAAAATATCCGTAGAACCAGACAGATCGGAAAATGCCAGCAGAGGTTAATCTAATTAGCAGTCATCAATTTGTTTTGGTCAATGCAACACATTTAACCTGTTCAATTTACCATAGAATAAATCTTGATTGCGTTACCAGACGCTTCATTCGGCCTCAGTCATTAAACAAATAAAAGTATGTACCATGATGACGCAGATGGATTTGGACATCATCAAATCAAATTATTCCATATTCGACGAGAATATCAAAGTAAACTGATGTTTACAGCAGTTATGTAACCTAAACACCGGGTATTAGTGACGACGGTAAGGACATCTGAAAAGGTCACATCAGTGTAATAGGGTTGGACAAATGCCTTCCAATATAATCACTATTCGTGTTTTGATTACAAAATCGCAGCAGGTTTTATTTGAAATGTTTTCTGACTTATAGCCATACATGTCAATGGATTCAGTTCCAACCACGATGTGAAAATATTCCGCACAACAAACCAGTTAAATTAGAAAACATGCTGAATCTTTCGGTTATTCTCAACATATTTAATCAATCTATGACCAGATAACCGAGAATGCGTTATTAATGTTAAACTCTATGGATATTCGCGATTAAACATCCGATGCAAGTACACATTCCACACTAAAATGACCCCAAATTTCCCATTCGAGAATGAACTATATGGTGTATATGTGAAAACTTATCTCACGCTTTCAGGCAATGCATTTATCAGGGAGTGAAGGGAAATTGTTTCCAACACATTGCGTAATCAAGAGCGAGTATGGGTTTCAATATGATTATGAATATTAAAAGGTGCAATGACAGAACAAACGGTTCAACAAATAATTCGAACGAAAAAAGGTTCGGACGAAAGATTGAATTGTGTTATTGCGTCATAAGTCCGAGGGAGGAAACATATGATCGAGAAAAAGGAAAAAATGACTTGGATTAAAACTCTCACTGATGAGTTCATGTTGAAGAGTAAACAGTTCAAATAGTGCCACCATACGCCCAGAAACATCTAACTCAAGCTCTTCATATCTTTGTGTTCACGAACCCACACACACCTTACCCACTTACATAATTACAAAAACCACCGATCCCTCAGACATGAGTTACACGACCAATGTGACAACTGAAAGTCGCGTAAGCGCAGAGCTCAGAATGTGGTGTTCAACACACAAACAAAGTGACCAACTCCTTAGATTTTAATGTTATGCTTCCAAACCCTAGGTTTTATCCCTTCATATAAAGTACAAAGAACTGATTCAGAATTATTGAATACATTTGTTCGCCAGAAATTGTGTTTTAATCAATCATGGTCAAAACATGAACGATTCTGCAATGAATTATCTGATTTTAGTCCATAATCGAATTAGAAGAAAGGAATATTGTGAGCCCTATTCAGAACAAAGCATAACAAACAGACGGGATCAAATTTGACTGGAACGTTGTTTAATCATGCTGCTTAATCACCTACTTTCTATATAAGCTTCGAAAGGTAACAAATACACAAAACATTCAAGATAAAGAACTGTATCAAATACACAAAGTTGACTGCGTCCCGCAGCAGGTTTCCGATAGCTTTAAAATTCGTTAGAGCAAGCGGTGCTTACGTGTATTTCTGTAAAAAAGAGCAGAGGAGGTTCGGTCCACAAACAAATGACGCACATAGTTTTCTTCAGTCCCATACACAGCCGACTAGTACACTCACCGGATCCGAAAGTACAGATGATCCGACCAATGAGGAAGCAACAAACTGCGAATACTCCTTTGGATATTTTTCCGATTTTTCACTGTTATCAGCAGCTGTCGATTTTCCAGTGCACATACTAAACGTCTCTCATCAAACATACACGCTAAAGTAGTCAACATCTGATCACTAACTCACTGTTTAACTTCACAGTGAATATCCATCTACCTTTTTTCGTAGATCAACTGATCCAAGGGATGGTGAGATTGCTCTATTCCATATCCCCCATTATTTAAAGCGCTAGGGGGGGGGGGGGGGGAGTGAGCTGGTATGGTGCGAAAAATAAACTAATCGGGAAAAATTTTTAATTTTTTTTCTCGAAATGAGAACCCCGTTCATATTCATCAAAAACTAAGGGGACGTGTGTTTTCAATTAGAATCATACACATTTCTTTTCACACCGGATGTGATCAGTGAAACACGAAACATCCGGTTTGAACAAAACGAAATTCCGATGAGATCAATCTGTCACAAAGTGCAGCCTGTTTCCTGGGTGAAACGCACTTCAATCGAATTCATGTTTACTTTGCAAAGTCAATTAAGGTTCAGTAAATTGAAACTTTATGGTATATTTCAGTGAGATTTATTTTGTTGATAAAATATAGTTTCAAATGGACACAACTCTTCGTCATGAACATGTTCTGTTGTTTCATCTGCTTGTTGGTACGCATTAGCTAAACTTGCTGATGACTAAAATTCGAACCAGTTCTTGGAGATTCCGTCAAGCAGACTGTTTGAAAAAATGCAAAATACGGCAAAATTCTGTATACAATATATGAATAATGAATAACAATCGTAGTACACAAATCTAAAAATGGCCGGAGAGTATGCTTCATTTTTGTGAGTGTTTTATTTCATTTGTGTGGCTCTTGCTAATTTTCAGCAATTTGTCTAATTGGTCTCGTTCATTGGCTTTCGTTCATTTTTTACTAATTATTCTTTGATGAATTCAAAGCTACCATGATTATTTGTCATATTCAACATTTTTATTTATTTCAAAACAATCTACCACAGTAAATTTTGGAAGGCGAGCATGTCATTCATTGTTGGTAGATCAAACTGCTACGTTAAAGTCATATTGAATGAAATTTTTCTACCATTAAGTATTACAATATGTTCATCTATTCTACCATCTCACTGGGTAACGTCGTTTCCATATGATCACATGCCCACGAGAACGTATTTGGCTAGAAGCGAACAACCGTGGACTGAATTGATGCGCAGCAGACGAAATACCATGCATCAACATGACATTTCCGTCGGCAATTGGTATTTTTTTCTTTTATTGATGCTGTGTCTAGAAATGTGTTGGAATACCTTTAATACTTGAATAGCGGCAATATTTTCCACCAATGAAATTTGCCCATCTTCATTCTTTTCTGCATACCCACCGTCTTTTTGCTCAGAATTGAAGTGCGCGAAATCGTGGGTGCTTAAAAGCTGCATCAACGGTTCCGTCCGGAAGAAAAAGAACTATAATTTCACTAAGATCACGTTTATTTTATATGGATTTTTTCCCCACGGAACAAGTTGAATACCGTAATCAAACATTTACAATATATCAAACACTTCGACTTTATGCAACTAGTGGCTAGATGTAGAATGTGATAAATTTGCTCTTCGGTCGTACCAGTTCTCATTGTCATTCTTCATGACAAAATGTGTCAAATGAAGTGATAGTTCATGCCGCACATTGTAGCTGGTTCATCATGACAAGAAGATCGTACTCGTCAGGTTTGACTGAAATGCGAACTTCCGTTTCTTTGCAAATTAACCTCAGAAACACCACTGCGATAGTGCTACAATAAAGTCCCTCATTTTGTGAAGTCCGAAGGATTTATCAGCGGCTGACCTATCCGAAGATAGGGTACATACGAACTATTCCACAGAGAAAATTTCAAAACAAACACAAAACAAGGAAAACACGGTTTATTTTGTTCCTTAACAACCGTTGTAATGAAACATAATATAAATGTCAATAATCAGGGAGTAATTTGACATGTTGAAGGAAGAATTCACAACAGAGGTTGGAATCGATTTCATCTCATCAGTGCAGTGGTTTCACATCTATCTAAAATAAAATTCACACCGAACATGATCGAGACATTCCTTCAGTTGCACAAGAATGGTAGTATACTCTCCTAGCAGGTTCGCTGACAGATTATAATAATACCGGACACGGTATCAATCCGTCTATACAACAAAGTCCCCCCTCCTTACCTTGGGTATGCCCATGCACATATTTTGCATATCTTTAAGCTCCAGATTTACGCACCACTTTTTGAGAATTATCGACAATCGAATGATTTATAAAACAAATCTGTGATCATTGTGAACAACACACTCGGCTTAGGATGAAATCGATTTCAGTATTCTATGTTACAAAAGTTTCACCTTAATTAGTGACATTCATTGTGTTGTATTGGCATGAATGCGAATCAATGGAAACGAGTTTGGTTACGACTGAATTTCTTTTTGTTTGAAGCGCATTCTCTGCCTAGATATGATCTGGGTTGGAGCTACGTGTAAGATTTATTGGTCTGACAAACATACAAAATGTACATGGCTTTCCAACTCAACACCAGAAACCATTAGTACGAACCATTTCACGGAATGGTCTTTTTCCGAGACATAGTCGAAAAAGAAGCCAGACCAAAAAGCAACGAATCGATTGCTTTTCAAGCTCACGTGACTCAAATGAAATTAAACTGATTAGTAGTTAGACCGATCGACTGAGCTGGACTAGTCCCATTCGCAACTTGGATGTTGTCCTGGATAATTTCAGCTGCATAACAATCTAAAACGAAATGATTCAATGCTGGCTAATTCTACTTTCAAGCCAGTACATGGTACATTCTGCCTACGTTACTCGATATAATGTTTTTACACCACAAACCAGGTTTCAGTCCATATATCCAATAAAATCCTTAACTGCCACTTAAGTACTCCTTATTAAAATTAATCATGGAAAAACTATCAGGACCGATTGGTTACACGAATGCTATCCACAGCTCCCTGTAAATGAAACATCACTAACTGAACTGTATTTTGGATTGATTCAAATAACCACTCGCTTGAGACAGTTTTGCGATATATCGCCGTCATAGTGCATCTAAAGTCTTGAATTTGGCAGACCACATGATAAACATTGTTCATTATTTCTTCTGTGTACCTGTGAAGTGCAATTCGTACCGTTTTGCCGTATTTGTCAACATTGGAGCATGAACTTTACATTGTACAAACATAAAACAACGAACTATTACTGAGTTGTATTTTGAGAGTCCAATCACCTGTGTTTTCAAGAATAGAGGAAAATCAGAATGACTGGCCGATAAGTGAAGCCTGTGATGGACACAGTGTAGGTAGGTTCGTGCACTGAGAACGGAGGATAGATCAGCAGTTGTTACAGACGGTGTAGGATTGGTACTATATTGGGGTGTGACAGTTAATATGTAACCAAAGTACTTTCAATCAAAGTATGCAATAGCTTGATGCTCTCCCGTGTGCATTCCTACTGTGCTTGAGGGTAAGTGGTCTTTCGTGCAAGTTCTCTGCTTATCAAGAAGGAAGCTTATTAAAGGACTCCAGTTTTGCCATAACGAAGCGCTTTCTATTATTTTCAAAACCTCCCTCCAGACAATGCATCGATATATTTCCCGCTATAGAACCAGTATATAAATAAATAGATAGGCTCACTATAACCAACGACTACGATTTCAGTAGATTCAACCTTAAAAGCAAGTACGACTAAAAGTTGACTGGCAGTTTTGGTATCGGATGCGTTTGATATAACAATGTCACCTAATAACGATAGGGGTGTTCGGAAACTGCAACGGTCCACTGTGCAACTAAAAAGAGTAAATAGAGTGCGGAACCTTATCATCAATCAGTTGGTTGTGTTGCTAGTGCAAAATTGCCAGCTACGAGAAAGTACAGAGCAGTTCGAGCTTTTGCAGAGGATAATAACAGCGGCATGGAGAATTCTTTCGAATCCCGCCACAAATCGCATCTGTCTCCCACCTATCTGGGATTGAAAAAACTTCTTCACAGAAGGTTGTCTGTTGTTTGTCGCACACATAAGCTATGTAACTTGGAAGTAACTATTTATTTGTTTCAAAATAAATAAAAATATAATTGAAACATTTGGATCTCGTAATGAATTTGAACAGGCAAGTCAGAAGACAAACACTGCGAGAGGAATTCCTTTCGTATACTCTCATCGGTTGCGTACGTATAACATCGAACAGAATAGACAAATGAAGCGAATTAAGAAATCCTGTGATGTCTTTCACTACATTAACGAAGGACAAGATCGTGCCGAACAAATCTAATCTTCGTCGCTTGACACTGTCGCAAATCAATACCATCCAATCCAAGTTAGAACAATATATGTCGACACACCACCACAATTCTACCGCAACTAATCAGTTGTCAATCGTGTGCCGTATCAAGTTTTCCGTGTTCTCCTCGGATATGATTCGCAGGACTGTGAACTCGACGAACCTGAAGCTGCAAAAATCGCTATCAAAATTACCACCGATTGATGCCTTCCCTGATGAACCTCAAAAATTCGTCACAAACCTATCGAGTACAGTCTTGTCCAAACCTCAACTGGAAGCTCTATCCTTGGGATTTAATTTCAAGTGCCCTCCAAAGAACATAGACAAAATTTACGTCCAAGCAGATTTCGAGCGTTTCAATGAGCAACTCGGCGATCTGCTTCCATCAAACGAGGATAACCGAAACTGGCTTAAAGCCAAGCTGGTAGACCTCG
>UZAN01040153.1:0-11175 GCA_900618425.1 Echinostoma caproni
ATCCAACAAACAATTGTTGCCAACACAAACACCTTTGATTGCTTGGTTAATTCCAGTCCATTATTTTAACATAGATCATTAGGTCGTACCATTGGAAGTTCATAAACCATGGCCAAATAGGTCATACCCGGATGGAGCCGTTGTGACAGGCTGTTCACAATGGCAAACGCTTCTGTCTAATGGCTAATCGTCTCTCGATTGTCGTGGATTGTGCAAACAAGTCGTTGATGTGAAAGTGGATATCACGACCATACAATGAGAATATCAACCCGTTGGTTACCCATTCTCTGACTGTTGGCGGAACCTGGTACCGGTAAGAAGATATGCGTGGTCCAAAATCCATAACTGAGGAGACCAAAGCAGCTGCTGATTCCCGATTTCGGACCCAAATGGCAATGATCGTTGTGGTTTGGAGACAGCTAAAGACCTGGATTTAAGCTGCAAGGGTTGATGTGTTAATTTCAACTCACGTAAATTTCATATCTATTCCAAAAAAACCCAACACAGAAAGTAAAATCAACATTTATTTTTTATTCATCAGATTTTTAACCCTTTAAAAACTCTTTTCAATCCTCCTCTTCCATGCAGCGATCCTGAAGGTGTCAGTTCAACATGCTTTCAACCAATTGGCACTTTTATCAGTTTTGAAGTACTTAATGAAAGTACACTTATAAATTTTGGAGCAGTGATGTTGGTCAGGGTTTGATATGGTTTATCATTTTCAAATAAATACAAAATACTTAATCAGAAGTTTAGACTCTTGCTTCAACTAAATAATTTTTATAACGCTTGTTCTAGTGCATCTATGAATGGATCAAATTAACTCAATAATTGCAAAATTAGAAGTTGAAGACGCTTCACCAATTGTTTGTTTTTCTCCATGTAATCAGGTTCCGGTAATTTATTCAAAAAAACTTCCTCGATTCCACATACACTTGAAATCCTAAACAATGCTGTAGCTGTTGCGTTCAGAACTCATTGGCCTTCTCAGTCTCTCCCTCTATCTCTACATCTGCAGTTTGCAAGTATTACTTTCTGTGTAACCTCCTTCCTAGTCTACTTAAATATTGTCAGCATGTTTCAGCCACTCTCCTTCTCGCTGTTCCATCCCAGTCGCTTGCCAAATAGGAAATATTCGATAATCAACTATCCCCATTGATTTAGAGTGCGCGCAATAAACGACAATTAAGTTTGATCGCACATCAGTTCTCACGGATCCAACGGAAAGATTAACTGGCGTTCCCACTCAGTCCAGTGGCTTAAGTACTTTTTTGCCGTCGCGTTCAACACTTATCTTAACTCATTTAACACAGTTGCTTTCCTGTCATTCTTCGCTATCCTCTTATCATGTCCTGCATGTCCTGCTTAGAAAGCTTTAAACGCCGATTAGCGGATTATCTCTGAATAGTCGTGCATTACCGATCATTCTGAACGAGCTTTGCCTCAAATTGGGTGCGTTCTGTGAAACATTTACCTCAAAAGTCATCCACTATATCTCCCCGCGATCTTCACATTCTTTCTGCTTGCAGTATCAGCTCCACTTCAAAATTTAATTCTTTATATATGAATAATAGTTACTCCATAGTTTTCTCAATTCCCTATGTCACATGCACACTCAAATAAAAAATTTGAATTTCAAGACATGATTGTTTTTGATGAGTTTTTCTTGTCTTTCTTTTGCCACTCACTGTTTTAGTTCCTTAAAAGAAAATTTTATTTGATATTGATTCAATAAAACAAAAACACGCTACTGTTAACCATTCGAATATCATCATCGAATATCGTCTATATGTGGTACAGATTTGCCCCATGTATGACATATTCATTGCCAAACATGACTCCGTTTGGCTCACAACATAGCTGACTTTATGTGATATGCGTAGACGGTCCGATCAATTAATTCTTCAGTGCAGCACAAAAGCATCTTATCAATCACAGTGTGTAGCCTTCGAATCAGCTCGCTTGTCCTTGGAAAGTATCTAATCCAAATAGAAGATGCTAAACAAATAGGACCAAATTCTAATCGATCGGTGAAACAAAATAATGTTGCTGATTTCTAGGCTGCATGTCCGGAAACCTTTTAGGCCAACTCTATGCGGAACTTCATATGCAGGAACTGGCGCAAAGATAAACAAACTCTATTGATTGTCTTCTTTTATTGGTCGCGTAACTATGCCCGTTCGCTTTCGCCCTCTTTGAATTAGTGGGGGAAGGGGCATGTCGATACAGATAATCCGCTGTTGTCCTAGTAATAAACGTCTCTCTTTCACACACACACCGTACTCCCTGACTTTTGGTGTTCAACACAGTATCATAACGCACTAATAGCCAGTTTTACTTCGATCCATCCTGTTAATCATAAAACTACTTAGTTGACTATACGGAGTTGAACTGGACCACCCTTATCTAAATGAACTTCGGTCATCCAGGCCACTGATATCTCATGAGTGAACTATAGTGAATATACGACAGTCTCACTTCATTGCGATAGTAGAGCAAGGAGCTTACACTTATTATTCAGTGAAAACTTATCATCAACTATGGACGAGAGTTTCAATGAAACACGAAGAAAAACAATTATGTGGCTTGATTCCTATTTGAACATAACAGCAATAAACAACTTAGTTCCCTCGCCTCCGTGGTCTGATACACAATGAAATTAACTAACCCAATCGTAAGTTTTGTTTAATCGTTTTCTAGATTTTAGTTAAATTGTTAACCTCTTAGCAACTCCAATCGTCAACGGTTCGGTTAAGCTGTTCGTAAACTGATTGAATATTTCAGTTCATGGAGCGTCATTATGTATAGATCTCTACAGCGAAAGTCCAGTTCCGACCAAAGAAAACGATCTGAAAAACCGGGAAGCTCAGTTTCAATTCCGTTTTTCCGCAGTAGTCATATGAATCCAACAGAGCTCACTTGTGGATCGAAAACCGAGAACTCACAGGTAGAACACAAGCGTCCTCTTCATCTGACCATCTAGGAGCCGCCCACAGTTGTAAGCTTGTTGCTCTGTTTTTGGCAAAATATTATAAGTCAACAGAATAAAATCCTCCATCAGACTACCGGAATTATGCTTTTTTGGTTAAAATGTTTTCCTTTTTGTTCTGTTTTCACGCGACACTATATGCTGATATTCTTCAGGTGGTCATATTGATTATTGAAGAAGTGATTTCCAAAGTCCTAGTTCGAATTTACTTTTCTCTTTTAGTCCATGGGGGCTAGTTCAATTATGGTTGAGTAAAACAAAGATATGCACAATATTGACGTCTAAAACAACAATCACTTCACTTACTTTGCCAAGTAGTTCGAAACACCTGTATACTGCTTCCTAACTTTTAAGTTCACGCTTCATTTACTCTGCATACAATGAAATCCATTATTTATTTATGTGATCTTGAATATTCCATGTGTCAAAATTGATTGAAAGTGAAATGAAGTATTTCACATAGCTTTCAAACTCGTGGTGATGATAAACATCACATCTAACCCGTTTTGGGTCTCATCCATGGTGCGAATTCACCTCCTCCATCGAACCGGGGACCTCACGAACAGACGCATACTACCACTCGTAGCCATAGCTTTTCAGTTCACATTTCGTTTGCTCTTCACACGAACAAATAAAGATCCTCCAATAATCTCATGAAACATGTCTTTGTTGACATAGTCCCACGGAGCATATTTCAAACAACAAAATAGAGTGGCGGGCAACCTAGTTTCCCGTGATTCGTTTTCATGCCAATAAATGCTCTAGTTTCGGACTTGTGGCTTAAATCCGATGGAGCGCTATTTCTCATTCGAGGGGATAATAAAATAATAACAGTGAAATATATTACCACTAGTACTGGTATAATTCCAAAAGGTGGTGCTCGGTTGAGGATATTTGTTTAATGAGGATTACAGATGGGACATCACTAATTTGGCACACAACACAGAAATCTCATCATAAATATAACATCGCAGTTCCTGGCCGAGCGACGGGTGATAATTGTACAAATTGATAATTATTCTTGAAGACCCAACAAATTGCCGTCAGTGATCTTATTGATTTTTGCTTGTTGAAAGTAATCCCAAAATATGTTACCTACTACTCACAAGTGAGTAGTGTCTCACAATAGCACGACTTAAATGGTCTCTATCATGTCCTCAATCCCGTCCCTTTTACACACCCTCTCGCACGCGATACGTGCGTACAGAATACCGTCATGATGCGCTACCTTTCGATGGACTGCACTACATTTTCTCCCTGTTGGAGATGCTGGGTTTATGATGATTATCGCCTGATAATCACTTGGAAGAAATACTTTTGGTCACAGTTAATCGGTTTCAATCAGGATGTGCTCAATATTAGAAGCGATACAGTCAATCTCCTGCTATGTCGCACCCTGAAAANAGTTCCTGATGCGTGTTCACTTGGTCGTTGACCGATGTTCGGGACGACCATTGACCATCCACCCTGAAATGTCACACTCAACCAATGGCGTTGCACCTAGTGTGACGCGTTCATGGCACTGTTCACTGATTGAATAATCCTAGCGAGGAAGTCACACCGATGCAAGTGATCGGAGACAGTGTCATCTGACGTCAAAATGTGTAAGCGCCTATCGATCAGAGAGAAGCAGAATGTGTTGGAAATGCTGAAACAGCCATATGCAACTCAAAGCTCCGTAGCCAAGTCACTTGGAATTTCACGAAAAACTATCCACAACGTTGTATCCCATCGAACGACTATCGGGGAATTTTTGAACGCTGGTGCATCTGAGGGAAGATGCCGCCTGAAAACCAACGAAAAGTTCAAGGCAGTGAATAAGGCAACTTTGGCCTGGTTTACCGCTATGAGGGAAAAGCACGGAGAGTTCCCAATAGTGGAGAGCATCGTACGTAAGATGGCAATCCAGCTAGCACAAAGATCGTCTAAGGAGAGTTTGTGGGATGCACTTTTAGCTTATGAATCTTTTATGGTGATTCTCTGCCAACACTTAGCGTCAGATTCGGAACTTGTCCTTCCCCGGGGTCGGCCCGAAATTCGCACGACCGATCGGGTTCATTTATCGATCGGACGAATGGACCAGCCGCAACAAGGGACCTAGTGCTTGCCCAGCTAACCAGAGCGAGAAACCACACCTTGTCTACAGCCGTGAGTCTTAGGCAGGCCCAATGAACTTTCACTGCGCAACAGGAGTGCCATCAGCACACGGACACGTGAAACTTGACAACAAGATCATCACAAAAAGCATAAGACAATGTGAACCGATGGAGTAGTCGGACTATCGTACTATCCACATAGCAACATGACTTCTTAAAGTGAAAAAGATATGGCTTGTGCATCACGTTAAGGCATCACGAGTTGGACTTAGTCCGACCAAAAACAGCCATAACGAATGCATCAATCGGTTTGAACATACACTGGTAACAACAGAAGCGAACGAACGAATAGATGTCTACAGACGTTAATGATACACATTTTTCAACAGAAAATCATGAATAGATTGCACAACGAACGATCAGTTTGAATATGGGAAGTCAATGTTCTGAATATACCCCGTAACAGATATTTCACTCATTTTAGATGTTATCTCCTCACTGTAGTCGAACTGGTTCACTTTTATTTTACTTGAATGGATTAAAAATGATGTGATTATTTTGATTATGTGATTAGCTAAAACAGTTGTATAATATGGTAAAAGTCATATTCTGTGGTTAGCCTAAAGTTGCAACGGAATGGAGGAATATTTGCAATTAATATGGGATAATTGGGTCAGGAAAAGCTTCCCTGAAGAAAGGTAGGTAGATTCGGGATAACTAGACACATAAACTGAAAAGGGCTGAATACCAGATTCAATGTACCGATAATAGGCTGAGGGTGTCATAACATATTCAAATTTCTGCGATACATACAGGATACGCTGGATGGCAGATTTAAATTGCATTATAAATAAACAGTTTATAATCATAACTATTGGAAACAACTAACGGGATTAACCTACTTTTCATCGATCCGGTTTATTTTGTCACAAAACTGTCAACCGATGTTTGTACTACTTATTGGCACCTACTACTGTTTACCCTGCTATGTCGCAGTTCCTGAAATTCACCCACTTTTTCGAATTCCCGGGGGAGGGGGGTGACATAGCAGGAGATTGACTGTGTCTTCTATTGTTGATGAAAAGCCATTCTTCTTGCATTGGTGACGAGTTCAACAATGATCAAAATATAAAGGGATTTTGGGTTCATTGGGCACTGTAGAGACTGGAACCGTAGCGTCTGGATGACGTTTCTTTTATTCTAGAACTCGCTTCACCCGGTGATTTGCATGCAGTTCATCGAACTTCCAACCGCTCCCCCAAACCGGAATCTTTTAGTTAATTTTATTGTACTTTGACGTGAGACGTGAAAATAATACCTATCAGGAATCACATTTGACATTCGAGCGTGCTTAGTAGAATGTGAGCACTTTACTTCATGCCTCAACACTGCTTACATTATCTGGTACATATTTTCCCCCTGATTATTCATCATCATCATCCGCAGAAGCAGCATCACTATCACCATCGTCGTCGTCCTTGTCGTCACTAGCTCTCGAGACTTGGTTGATATTTCACACCTGCTGTGATATCCATCAGAGATGCCCAACGGATCCTGTCATCAACCAATCGGCAATTGTTGATTTTTCCTAGTTCAGCACACCTGGTCCGAAGAGAGAGACAGCTACATTTGTGTGTGACCGATTATGAGAATCCAAACGTGATGTGTATGCAAGACAACTCGGTCGCATATACCGCCTGATGACCAATGGGGTGGGGAGGGAGGTGAAAACAACGCAGATTACTCACTTCCCATACACCGGGCCCAATTTAGCAACGGTTCGTAAGTGAGAGGACCACACTATAGATCGGGTACCATCGCAACGACGGGTTCAGCACTCTGGCCCACCCCATTCTCTGCCAAACCCCAAACACTGCCCCAGATACGGGTGTATCAATTCGCACGCGAACGAAAGGACAATGTGAACCATTTGACATGTTGTTTCAGCTGCTCGTCCCTCTGTGTCAATCAAACTGTGAATATCACTCAGATATTTGCCTTTCTGTTTGCCCGTCAGTAGTGACTGCGTGTTTGGGACGGTAGACAGAAAGAGCGGGGGTGTGGGTGTGGTTACCCACACCGATCGCCACCCGTGTCCATCCGATTTTCTATGATGATACTTAACATCACCCACCACCATACTCTGTGAATATCACCCTATCCTGTGGACCATTCCTCACGGAAACAAACTTTTTAGACCAGCGAGATGGAGACTTTGACCAATGCAAATAAAAACGAGTATCAACAGTTTACAGAACTGTCCATTGAATTAAAACACAGCCACTAAGATTGGCAATCTGGAATAATGCACGAGCCATTTGAGAAGGAGATGAAACGTCTAGTTTGGTGTGTTCATTGGGATTTTCTTTTGACCCAGTCTTGAGAAAAAAATAGTCTCGAGAAAATCAGTTAAACCCCAGTCACAATCGATCCCAGTTGTACACATCAAACTCGTTCACCAAGGGAACTTCCACTGAAATATGCGGCGAACGTTGGGTAAATGTGTTCTGAGGTTCAAACTCACATGTACGGATGAGCGTACCGTGCTGAGCAGCACCCAATCATTTCAACGGATTTTTTTTTGGCTCCCCACAAAACACTTCATTTTGCAAGTCGACTGCGAAGTACTTTTCTACCAAATCTAATTTTCATGCACCATAATAACCATGTCATCGAATATCATGCAAGCTTCTGTAGCCAAGAAAATTATAACTTAGGGGTTTTTCTCCTCGTTACGATGTATTTCCCAACGTAAATTTAATCTGTATTGATACGCATGCTTGCACTCGGATTAATTTTTTAGTCCTAAAAAAATTGAAAAGATAACCGCTAGATATGTAGAGAAGGAATGTAGTGCCACTGAGGCTAGCCGAAATTCCAATTTATACACACAGACCATGTGACGTGAAACGAGCTGTGCAGCATGCATTCGACCAAAACACGCATGCTTATTCATTTCTAATACAGGTTTGAAACAGTTTATTTTCTAAATGAGCCATGTGAACAGTTCATACTCACCGCAATTTCTTCATGCATATGTACATACAAACATGCCTACATGCATGCAAACATTCACTGCATATATGCACAAGTACATATCATCACACCCAAGCAATAGCCCCTGACTTTTTTCTGGCATTATCGTAATACAAGACGGAATCCGTAGGTAAAGCTACCAAATGCAACATATTGTCATAGGCTTCATTAAAAGCGCCAGAAATGATAACCGAATCACTACATTTACAATCATATCACTGTCCTTAATCCCATATTATTCCGTTCCTCCAAACTTATCAATGTCACACACATCTTGGAAACAGTTTTTTCTTACATTATAATCCTCTTCAACTGAAAATATCCCAGACTAATCAGGGACGTTTCTAATGGTTTGAACAACCTTTTTCTGCCTTTTTAAATACGTAGAAAAATTGTGAAACAAACACCATAACCCACGCTGAGGAAAAATAGCGAATGGACATTGATAATCCAGTTTTCTTGTGGAACGCGAAATCGCAGAATCAGATTAGAGATGCTGCACACATTCAGAGCAGAGAGAGAGAGCGCGAAAGGCAATACAGGGGTCTGGGCCGGCAAGAGGGGGTGGATAAGCGAACTGTATAGGTATACAGTGGTCATCATCAAACCCGCTTCATGCATTGGAAATCTGAATGTCAAATTTATATTTCAGNACACTCGGCTGCTATTTCCTTCTTTCCCTCCTGCATCCCCGTCCCTCCCACAAACTACATCTAACTTCATTCCGTCTATGAATGATAAGGAATCACTTATGAATTAGAAATCGACACAATCGGATTGAACAATGAGAACAATCACGAGAATAATCACGATAACAGAGTTTTTCAATCTTACCCCCACCGCCCATACCCTCCAAACCGAGGCGGAATTAAAGTGTGCGGTGAGGGTGAGCGAGGAAGGCGTGTCTACGCCACAGATTCTTTCCATCTATTTCAATCGGATTTGTCCTCATCTGACGTGTAACCGTATGCTATGACCTGCCCAGCACATAATCAGTATAATCACAAGGTAGGATTTGTCACTGCACTGACCTTGATTAGAGTCGACTGGTGTAAAAAGCAGGGTGAAGAAGAAATGACCTCATTTCGTATTGCAACGAATGCACGTGCTGATAGTGGTCTAATCAATATGCACCACCACACAAACAAACAAGCATACGCATACGCACACCAGTAGCTGGTTCCTGTTTGGTGCATCCCACATAAAATTTAACTATGTGCAGGATTGAGAAAGGTCACCATTTGTCATTCTGTGTGAACATTTCTTGTCCAATTTTTCTCCGGAAAACTTGATAAATTTTAAGCAATCAAATTACTGATTTTCCCTGAAGATTAGTTGGTGTATCGTTCTGAATTCATTTGCATAACAAACATGATTAATCAATTGGTTTTATTAGGTAGCATTGTTGTGTGCACTACATATATCCTTCGTTCCGGGAAAACCAATCATGTTGTCCGAGGTTCGATCTACAGGAGCGAAGGACTTGTATTGTATTGTATTGCATTGAAGGTTTAGCGAGTTATATAAAAGCTTTCTGTCACGGTGAGGATAATTACTTAACATGTTCATAAAATCTTAGGCAATTTTCACTTGGTTTATTAAAAGAAAATTATAGAAGTATTTCTTATCCATGTTTTTAACTCTGTATATTTCAACCACTGGAGAGTTAATGCATGCAATGTCCACTTGTCACATTTTAAATGATACATGAAGTGGGTATTTCCTTCTGTCTTCATTATCCTGTTGCTGACTATCGGAATCATTTACACCACGAAACATTCTGTCGCACTTCGAATAACATTCGAAAGCCTTTGAAGCAGCTCTTTCATCTTGCACCTTGTTACCATTCCAAATCCACCAGATCCATTGTGATTCGAACCCGTAGACGAATCTGAAGCACTCGTTAGAATGGCCTTTACCAGTCTGCTTTACTAAGTGACTTAGCGCCCATAAATCGTTGTCGTTGACTTCCTGGAAGTAAAGTTCTCCCAGTTCAGGGGACAAATTACGGATGAAAAAGATTATACATTCTTCCATGATTTCGCATGGGTTCCAACAAAACTTGCATGTCTCTTGTTCTGGCGAATCATCTGCTATCTATATTTCCGAAATAATTGAGTGGATTCTCTCACATATATACCGACAGGACATATTGCCATGATTATTCTCATCATCACTAGTAGCAGTAATAGCATCAGTAGCAGCATTACGGTCCCCCTCCCCGTGCTCGCAGTTTACCCTCTAATCACGGTCACTCCCCAATTCAGGTTGATTTTACCGATGAAACGCCATCCAGCCGAACATAACCTTTGGGACAATATAAATATATATGCATCCCATTGTAGAAAACGCAAATTTTTAGTGTCCTTCACTCACGTCATCGACCGTCCTTTTGTGACAGGTGAAAATTTTGCCTTTTGGTTTGCTCATGAACATCGTAGATCATCCAATTGTTTTACGGAAGGTATTGAAATCACTCAACAATTTCTGTGGATTTTCAGCAATTCCACGGATGTCGCATGTTTTTGTGTGTTCTCTCAGCTGCTTGCATTAACCACTTACACACCATCGATGAACGTTTGATCAGGAGGTGGTACAGCAACTACGTCACTGCAAATTTCACACCACAACTGAACTCGCAAAGGCCTATACAGCCTATGGTCAATGAGAATGGTATGCTAGGGATTAAGTAACAGGGTAAAGCTAGTCAATTTTTACAAGAATGAGACTTCGGAGAAGAGAATTTCGTTGTAGGGCGAAGGAAAAGCTGAATCCTCGTGGATAAAGAGCGTTTCAATCTGCACTCAAACCGATCTTTATTTCGGAGATCCTTCCATATGCTATTTGGTTTTGAAAGGGGATCCATACAGTTACATTCAGTAAAGTAACGTATAAGTACCCGAGTTCCTCGTGTACAGTGCTTCTGGGAGGAATCTAAAGACATTTTTCGTTGTCGGAAAACACACTAGACCCCAATCCTTTAAACACGTGCGTCTGACACTGTTGGGATGATTACGTTACGAAAAGCATCTAATCTCAAATGGTTCAAACAAA
>UZAN01040153.1:23948-74146 GCA_900618425.1 Echinostoma caproni
ACAAATGCGTTTTACTCTGTCGACAGAAACATCCTATTGACACTGTTACGGCGACATAATCTCCCTCCACTTCTTTTGAATTGGATGCACGACTATTTTACCGACCGACGCCAATACACTGGTCTCAATGACATTAGGTCTTCTACTGTTACTGTAAACCAGGGTGTAGTGCAGGGAGCAATTTTATCCCCTTTTCTGTTCTCCTTTTATATCCAAAATTTGCCAGTCACCCCAAATGCTTTCACTTTTAAATATGCCGATGATTTAGTAGTTGGTGGTGCATCTCACAACAACAACCCTCCAACTAATCTCCTTCAATCAGCCATAAGTTCCATTTCTGAATAGTCCGATGGTGTTAATCTTTCTTTAAACCCGAATGAATGCATTAAAGTTTTGTTTTTCATTGACCGTAGGCAATCAACTCTTTCTGGATCATCTGTTTTCAATATCTTAATCTATGACTTGAAAGTTGAAAGGTAAAACAATTCAAATGTCTTGGATGTTTCGTGTCTGCTGACCTCAAATGGTCCCATCACGTAGAACAAACATTTCTTAAAGTCAGAAAGTTGACCTTTTATATTTCACGTCTTCGGTACCTGAGGGTACCATTGTACATCATTTCCAAATTTATTTTCTCATGCTTTTTTTATGCCATTGAACCTACTGCTCTGCCGTTATTTTTCCCGGTCTACTGTCTAAGGATTTCATCTTAATTAAGCGCTCTCTGAAAAGCATCTCGAGATATGGAGCTGTATATTATGAGGAGCTGGTTGATTCCGTTGCCAATCAATACCTGAATACGTGCGACCGTCTGTGTGACTCCATCTTGTCCAATGCGTCACATCCCTTACACACAGCTCTATCTAGCTCCATTTCAACATACTCGTACCACTGCTTTTCACAACTCCGTTGTACCTTACCTTTCACGTTTGTTGGTTTCTAGGGAGCAAATATCAAATAAACTTATACACAGTCTAATATAATTTTCCTTATTTTTTACACGTTCTCGGTGTCCGATTCATTATCATCTCAGTAACTATTTGTCATATCTTAAAGCTAATTTTTAATGGCGTGCAATGCCAAAGCAAAATCGATAACATTCTTTTCACTGAAAATTCTGTCCACATTGGATGAATAAAGTGCACTCTTGACTTTGACTTTGAACAGCCACTTGGAGATTTTGATGGAATCCAGTCGTTGGCTGATGGATATCGAAGCTTAATCCCGTTTTGTCGTTCTTTCTTCATTCCTTGTCGAGTTCGTCATTTTTCCCGGTCTCGATTGCAACTGCAAATCATCAGTGTGACGATCAGCAAGACACAGAGACTCTTCGTTCAGGCATTGAAGATATCACTCTATAAATTAGTCTATAATTTTTGCCGCGTTATTTGTTTACTGCTGGTCCCCGGAAAAATTAGCCGGCATCATCCTATACCGATTAGTCAAACCTATTTCCTGAGTTAGTGGTATTCCTTGAGCTCTCGATCGAATTAACTTATTGTATACTCATAGTAAAACTGGAAGGAGACATCTGTCACAGATGTCAACATCTCGTTAAAATCATCTCGATTTTTTACGTATTTTAGCACATGGAGTAGGCGACTTACTAAGCATTGAAATGCTTGGGGCAATGACTGCTTAAACTGGAAACAAAAGGTTAACTATTTGACAAGGGAATTCGTTGCACCAAAAACGACGAAACTCGAATGCGGTTCATATTACGGCTCCAATAATCCGTATTCTTCTTCGCCACACGTTTGGGATGGTGAATGCATGATGTTTTGTTGAAATAGAAGGCAGGATCAAATACCTTCTTGTCACGGGGTGTTTTGCTATAGATAACCAGGGGATCCTTGTGGTCGCCTTACCATCGAATCGTTGCTTAGGACAGTTGACACTATGAACGATTCTCCACTAGAACTGCAGGTTAATTGGTGTATGGAATGTGAGACGGAACTAGCTTGCTAATTAGCTCGCTCTGTCCAAATCGTAGGAGCAATAAGTCTACTTTGGGCAGCGGAAGATGTGTAGCCTAGAGCTGAATACAAATTTGGTGCACGTCGTTTAGTTGAAAGCTTCCTTGCGGTGGACTGCTTTTCAGGGCACATTTTGTGTTAGCCTTTTCCAGGTTGTTATATATATATATATATATATGGATGACCACTTTGTAAAGTCATTTTCCTTTGGAAATCTTTTCTTTTCGAAATGTATACGGTAAAAAACATTTTGAGCAGAATGAAAAGAGGTATTTACGAAATCACTTTCATAAGCCATGGGTGATAGGCTGGAAAACTGTGGGTACTAATCACATCATGTGGCTATTCAGTGAACAGAATGTTGTATTTTCCCATTTAAATGATCTTTGAGATTTTGGTTCCTCAAGTGGTAATAATGCATTTCAAATGTGATGGAACTTTGTTCATGGACAAAAAGGGCATTGGACAGCTGTTTTATCTCTATCGGAATTCATCATCAGTGCTTAATACGCTCAAATATATGCAAGGAGTCGAACTGCCAGCCTTCTCGTTCAGATTAAAATCGATGCGGGTTGCTAACAGTTAGTAGACAACACCAGGAGAACGTTCGTTTAATGTAACCTTACTCTAAAGGTACTGATCATCGATCGTGTGGATCCATGATGATCCATGGTGACTTCTAACTCGAGGGTTATTAGATTAATTTGCCGTAGAGACAGGCACTACCAATAAGTCCCATCAAGAAGCACGAAGAAGTTCAATGTTCTGCGTCCGCCATCAACTTGAATGTTGCATTAAATTTAGAAGTGATAAGCAAAATCCTTTGCATTTCGTTCTTGTGACAACCAGTTTCCTTCCGTATTTACCAGACGGCATACTTCGTTGAATGCACTATCGCTTAGAATCACTCTGTTCTTCCAAACTGAATCAGGTCTCTCAATCAGTAGAACTCAATAATAGTTGGACTTGTAAATGCGAGAATGTGAAATTGTGGACATCACATCCAAATTGCCTGTGATCTAACAAAAATTATCTTTGCGAGTTTGTTGCGCGCAAAGTACCTCCTTCCTCTCAGCACCAGTCACCAGGCTTATGAGTCGGTTGAAAACTTTCCCGAACTGACTAATTGTCGTATGAGAGGAATGGATGATTCGATTTGATGAGATGATGGATTCGTCGTGTAATTGGGACTTGAGCCGGAAAGCTAAGAAACACTGTACAGCTGTTTCAATCTGTTTGGGTCACATCGGCAGAGCAAATCCATCGACCCAACTGGGGATCGAACAGGGGACCTCACAGATAGATCGCAAGCGTCCTACCCACTCGGCAACTGGGCAGCTGATCAGACCGTTTCTCATCCTGAATGTACACTATAAAGCACGGTCTCTCTTTGCGAGTTTGCGTTCTACCTGTAAGGTCCCAGGTTCGATCCCCAGGTAGAAACAGCTGTCCATTGCTTCCCAGCTTTTCAGCTTATTACTCATTTACACGACAAATTCTTTATCTCAGCAAATCCTATCGTCATATAAAAAAATATCTTATTTATCATGATGACATTCTAAATTGGAAAACATTTCACCGATAAAAGGTGTCAATCTTTTATTGAGCTGCGAGCTGAACATCAAAAGAACATATCTAATTGTTATAAATCCAAAAGCCGTGCTGTTCGAGGACAATCGTTTATGGAGGATTGCAGATAGAATATCACCAATTTGCCATACATGACACAAAACACCGCATCAAAAACATACCATCACCGCACCAGGTGGCACATCAAATAATGCAGTCGATTCTTATTCTTTCAGACACATCACTTGGCCCTCGGTGGTCTTGTTATATTTTTGATCATTGAAAAGTACCTTCTACTCACAAGTGAATAGTATCTCACAATACAATTTAAAAGTTAAATGTCCTGATGGTTTCAGCTGAACAAATTGGGACACAAGCTCATAACGATTCTTTAATCCACTTTCCTAATTAGGTAACTAAGTTTTTTCTAGTTGATGTTTTCTCCAGCTGAAAGAGTTTGTATAAAAGTACTATTAAGTCACTGTTCGTGGTAGTCATTTTATAAACTGTACATCAAACAACTTGTGGAATGAAGAAGTTTACCAAACTTCATTTGCATTTTGTTTAAAATAATTTCACCTCACGATTGAATGCACATAGTGTAGATAGAATCAGTTGACTAATGTCGGGTTGCACGTATTACTCTTCTAAAATGACAGTTAAATAAGCAACTTCGGATTTGAACACGGGTAGCAGGATTACAGCCCTCTTACGACGGATTCTCAATTCACAAACATAACGACGAAATTATGACTCTTTCAGCGAATTTTGTAATGCAGATGTGACATTTTCCAGATTTTGACATTTGCGGCTAAACGAGGTTGAGGTCTAACTACTTTGAACTGATTTTGATTCTTATTGTTTTCCAATCATGTTTTAGAATAAATTAATGTTCTGGAAGACTCACAATCCCTAGTAGAAATAACAGAGATGTGAAACAGCCGAATGTCCACTTTAGATGAAGGCAATTACCATACAATGTCGGGTGTCCACATTGCAACCTCACCCGACTCCTTCTACCTCACCCGCATCTACCAAGTCGAGGACTCACAGGCAGCCTAACTTTTTCTAAAACTCTGCAAGTACCTGTGGCAAAATGTAGAAACACTTCTTTTTACAGGGAGCGTAGGACGGTGTTGGCGAGCTCTCCAAGCGAGAAGTGTTGTTTGCAGACGTTTTGTAACCAAGCTAGGCAAAAACATCAGTGCGACCTCGGGGAAGCGCCAGTTCTCAGTGTGACCGTGCTTATATAATTCTGTTCGAGGGTTTCCATTGACTGTTTGCGCCGGTTAAATCCGATTGGTCAATAGCATTCAGTTGTTGTGAGTTGATTGGCTGTCTCGTTGTCATGGTGACCACCCTTTTTCCATTGGTCGAGTGGTTTTCCTGGACCAACCACAAACCGGTTTTGAACCAGTTCCAAAGTGGTCAGAACTGGTTTTGGACCGGTTCTAGCTAGGGCATCCTCGGGTCACCAGTGTTTTCTCAGGCAGTGATAGATGGGTTCCAGTTCTATATGGAGTGCCATGCTTTGATGAATTCCCGTATCGAATTTGTGGTTCCTCTTCCGATTATTCTTCCGTTGTTCAGTTCGAAGACGAAATTCTCAGCATCTATGTAGATTGAGATGTGTGACTTCTCCTAATGTCTTTTGACCTCTAGTGTGTGTTCGTCTAGTAGTATCTTGAGCGCTCTACTGGTTTGCCATAGGTAACAGTTTTCGCAGTCTCGGCAGTGTAGTATGTATACGACGTTTGGGTAATCTTCCTTTGGCACTTGATTCTTTGGCTTTGATAGGATACCCCTCACCGTCGTCGTTGCCTTGTATGTAACCAAAACTCTTGATGGTTGTAATAATCTGGCTGCCATTTCCGAGACTCCTTGTTCGTTTAATCGTCGGTCATTCTCCAGGTTGTGCATTTGAGGCTTCAACCGGGCCCCCTCCTCGTGTATTGTATGTAAGCAGCGCAGCATGAAATTCCGTTGGTATCCATTACGTCGAACCATCTCAAAATGTGGGTTTCCTCTGCCTTCTGAGGCTGTAGAGTGCTGTAGAGCGTTTTTGCTCATTTGAGAAGTGTTTGTACGCAGCTTCTCCGGTGTACCAGGGAGTGGTTTCTCTAAAAGCTGAGGATCTGATCCGTGGAGGTTAAATTTCGATAGACGTGGGTTTCCATTTGCCCATCTTCGGTTCGTTTGACCAATTCCTCCAGAAAGGGCAGTTTTCCGTTCTGTTCTTTCTCCAAGGTGAATTTGATTTCAGCGAGCCCATCGTTGATTGGGCGATGCGTCTCCTCCGGTTGGCTAGATTTCAAGATGACAAAGGTGTTATCAACTAGTCTGACCCACAATTTCGGTTTGCTGATAGGAATTTCATTAGTCTCCAATCTCTGCATAACCGCTTCTGCGATGAGTTCTGAAACTGGTGATCTCATTGAGGTGCTTCGTATTTGTTCGTACAGCTGTCCATTGAATTGGAAATGCGTGTAAAGGCACATCCAAAAGGTCCAGGAAATTTCCTTATCCGATTCGGCTGGTTGTTAGGTTGTTGTTGTCGGTGTTGATTAGAGCAGCCATGGTTTGTTTCGACAGGTTGATGTCTATTAAAGTGAATAGAGCAGAGACGTCAAATGGGACCATAAGTTAGTTTTCTTCCAATTTTGCTTGTTTGATCTTTTCCAGAAACTGCTCTGATGAGTTGATAGAATGTTGTGAACCTCGAACCAAGTGACTGAGTAGTTTGTAAAGTTCTTTCGCTAGGCGGTACGTTGGTGTTCCTGGGAGTGAAACGATTGGTCGAAGCGGTACATTTGGCTTGTATACTTTCGAGAGTCCATAGAACCGCGGTACTGTAGTAACCTCCGGTTTCATGCGTCTGTATTCATCCGCCGTGATATAGTTATTCCTTTTCAAACTGCTCAATACTTTATTGATCTTGCGTTCAATCTTCTTTGTTGGGTCCACTACAATCAGTNCTGTACGTGGTGGTCTTCCAGTAGTTGTTTTATCTTGGTTATGCAATCTGTCTTGTTTATTACCGCCGTCAATCTTCATATGTCTGTCTGGAGAATGATTATGTTCTTATCGCATTTCAAGTTATCCATAGCTCGCAGCTGCTTCTGATTAAAGACATTTTTCTCTTTTCTCCTGTTCAATGCTTATGTCTTCCTTGGTATCCGGTGGTATGTTACTTGTATTCATGGTGGACTCCAGTGCTGCTATGAAGTCTAAGCGATTGGCACCATCATGGTTTAGGTTCAATCCTTAGAATGTATGCAAGTTGTTAGAGTACCCTTACAAAATACTCAATGGAGAATAATTAGTTTTCGAGCAGAATTCAAACAACACGAATCACAAAATCCTGTTTCAAATGAATAGTTATCCACGATGACAACATACCGCTCATATATGTATGCACTCGTTTTTAGCAGGTATGGAACTCGAGGAGTTGAATAGAAGATCCGCAATATCCTGTAGGTGCTCCTCCGAAAAGGTGGCATATGGGATCCATCGGCAGTAGTTCTCACTGCTGGTGACCATATTTTTCATTCTATGCGGAGTACCTCACGTTTTCTGACATCCTTTCAAGCTGCTGTAGAAGCCCGTGTGGAAACTATTGTTGAACCATGCAATGCTGATTGTTTTCCAGGTGCATAAGCGAGTAAAATTCAATTTGCTGGTATGTGCAGAAAATAAGCCAGACCACATATTCTTTCTCATACTGAACTAGCAGTTAGTACGGTGCCATCACGGGGACCATTTGAAACAGTAAATGTTCAAACCCAATGTTGTTGGCATCAACAAATTAACATCGCAGAGGACAATAGTGGAGAAGAAAGGCCCTGAAATATGTGGAAACGCATGATACCTGTATGCAACGCGATGATTCGATTCATGCAATGCAAAAAATGTAAAAAGCCAACTCAGAACACCACCGTTTTTATTTTGTAATGAAGTTGAACAGGAAAGTTAGCAGACAAACACTGCTAGGAGAATTCCTTGTGTAAACTCTCATCGGTCGACGGCCCATACTATTATACAAGATAGACAACTGAAATGATTTAAGAACTCTCATAAAGTTTTATGGTGTGTCTGTGGTTGCAAATGACACATCACAGCTAGGGTAGGTCAAGGGTAAATATCATACGCTTTTGGACACAACGTGGGTTTGTTGTGAAGGTTCGATAATGCCTCAAGTAACCTTTGTCGTTGCTTCTTGCGATGATGTGATTAATGCTATCAAAGAGTGTACCTCGTGACCGCTTTCAACCAAATGACGTACGATGGCCGAGTATGGTCTACATATGAGTCATTATCAGTCGTACACAACGAACCCACTTTGTGTTTCCAAATACGTTTGAACTTGACTGTTGGCTTACCCTGACTGTAACCAAACCTGTGCAACCACACACACGCGCGCACGCATGCACAGTATGAAAACTTTTCTAATCAGGCCAAATCAAGAAACGCTTTGTGCACCCAAATGGTGAATTTTCATCAACGTGACCAGATTTCTTAATTCATTCCAGTTGTCTATTATGTTCAATGTTATACATGCTCAACCGATGAGTGTGTATTAAAGAATTTCCTTTTTGGTCATATGATAACTATCAGAACATGGTACAACCGGTGAACTCTAACCCAATCATATGATCTCTGCAAGTCATTTTTTGTCTATTCTCTTTGATGGGGCGGTTGAGAAGTGAAATCCTTAAAGCTCATATGTGAAGTGCGGTACAAGAAATGCCGAGTCCTGGTCACTCACGAATGGAACCAGAACGATTTTACTCCCCTCGTCAATTCGCAAAGCTCATTGAAACCGACACAAAGTCAACCTTACCGATCAATAACGGTGAGGAGGTTTGTGATTCAATTTTTTCTACAATTAGCCATTAGACAACCAGAGCACGCAATTGACAGGGCATGTTTGAAAGCTCAAAAAGCAAAATGAGTTACATATATATACACATATATATCACTCGAAAACTGGTCCTTTCCCATTTATCGGAACTTACAGCTCACACTAGAATAAATCTAATTTATTGATCTCTGGAGGTACATTTAAAAGCCTTCATCCCAAAAGTCATTGATTTCGTTGACTTCACACATAGCTATCATTGATTGTAACAAATTGAGGTCTCCGTGGTCTCGTTCGTTCTCCTGAGTATCAGACACAGTGTCTTTCACAACAAGCTACACCCGGTCTTTCATGTTAGTGCGACAGTCGCGCATAGCATGCTTGACAGTGTATTGCTGTAAAAATCCCCAGGTTTATTTTAGCCAATTTCTTCTTGTCGCTTCTTTTCCTATCGAGAACCCAAATCCCACAACACTGTCCTTATCAGTTGACCGAAATGCTTAAAAGACAAAAAAAACCTTGCGGGGTTCGTGGGATCTTGTTGCTGCGTGGTATTATTTCCCTCTTGACATAGTGTATCATTCCGTATAGCGGTTCCCTGCGTGTACATCCCCCAATATGTCAGCATGTCGAAAATCACTTTGTCGAAGGAGTCAAACATGTGCCGCTATCACCAATGCCGCTTATTCAAGCCGGCTTTGCAACACTTGGTCATCCAGCGTCCTTTTCTGCTCTGCACAAACCTATCCCCATTTTCGCACCCACTTCAAACGTGAACCAAACATCACACAATTTTCCAGGTCGATGGTTGCTTTCCCCCACTGGGAATCGGAGTACGACGGAACGAGACACTGTGAAATTCGCGGTTTTTGTTTAAGGGAGTGTAAATGAAGTGTAGACTTCGGGGAAACGGCCATCTAACTGACAGATAGATAGTCACCTACGGTTGGCAAATCTCAAAGATGGCGCCGCTCAACCTACTAGAATAAATGCCCTGCAGTTCAACCACTTCCCATGTACATGGAAAGAACAAAGTAGTAAATGAAAAATGTTTTTATCAAGTGCGCCATGTCACACTTAAGAAGCACACGCACGTACACACGCACGCACGCACATATGTACTGACGAGAACATGGAATCACAGTACATTATATTCTGTAGTCAGCCCTGTGCCTCCCGGCTGCTTTTATGTCCGTACACGTCCGTGAGGTATGATCAAAACGGTAGGAATTCGACCGATAGTTAAACTCAGTGGTGGGCGGGGAGAATCACTACTGGCCGTGAGAGGTAGGCTAACTGTTCCCCGTCTCACTAAATCGGCCCCATATACTACCCTACAAAAGAGTTGAGCCTGGACTGACAAAGTTAAACTCTGGAGCTCATTTGTCTATTTCTCCGGACAGTCATGTAGTTAAATGTGCGTTGATGTTCACCTTATACGACACATTACCACCATTCGATACGTGTCTAAAAATACTACTAGTGGGTGAAAACCTACCTTCTCTTTCACGCGCTCTCGGGAAATATCACTACTGGTTAAGTCTGTTAGCGGCAATCAGATGCCGCGATAACACGGGAAGGCCGGAAATACAGCAGAAACCCGATGACCTTTTGTGGTTTAAAAGATTGCTTCCAATATAATATTCCAACAAAAATCGTTCTAGCCTGAATACTTTTGATTCATATTGTGCTTCTTGCACCAGCCTACTTGATAAATTTCATGTACACAAGATCGCAACTAATACCTGTTAAAATATAGCTCAATGGAAAGTTGCCAAAATTTAGGAGGACCGGGTAACTGTTCCATTCTTCGACTCATCAGCAGTGCGCACTTTTATATTCTTTTCGGGACTCCAAACTTGGGGTTGCGAATCTCAATTTCTGTTCCTTGAACTATACGGTCGATGATCAACAACTTGATCACATAAACTACTTTATCCTTTTTCACGCCCTTGCATATGTAAAAGGCCAAAACCCGATGGTCTTGGATTTGACCGAACCGATTCGGTACACTTGATCAAACACTAATCCAATGCAACTGATCGATCTCGCATGATGGGTACGAAGGGTGCGAATTGCAAACAGAAACAATCCTGGTTAATATTTCCTGACCACTTTTATCTTCCATTTATTAAAAGTCACCACAAAAGGTGCACTTCGTCTAACCTCAAACTCCAGTTTGTTTCAGTCTCAAAACGACGGCATTATGGACTGGTAATTCAATTTATTGACTCAAATCAACTGCAGAAAGTGCACCCTAAATCATAAAAGAACTTTTGTTATTCGACTGCCCATTAAACACAGTTTCTTCCTTGCGGTAAAGTGTTAATATCAATGTATGCTATCCTATCCATCGAGGTTGCACATTTGCCCCTCACTAAGCATGAATCCTGGCGAAATATGTGTAAACAAACGTGACTTTAGGGCGCTGTAATGAATGATGAGTGTCACTTTAGTTTCAAGATACCGAATGCCTCAATTTCCTGTGCTCCGGACAAAATGTCTATTGAAGTGTCCCTTTCTCCATTTTTGTTGAAATTTGTAACACAGGCTCAATTCAACCTGCTCCGGATGTTGATAATTTGTTAAACGCGAGTAGGATAAGTTCAGGCTTTATTCAATCGATCAGAACACTCGGATTTTTACGTTTGCTAACAGTCTTCCTTGAACCAGTTCAACGGTGAACCGAGTCGAACGCACTGAGCAAAAGGGACAAGAAATGTCTATGGAGAAGAACACATATAGAAACGAACGGGTATAAACAGAACCCCGCCACTTCACAAGCTCTGATGATGTTATCTCAGCTGGTGATGAAACATTTGCGAACAAATTGCCAAGTTCGGTGAACAGGCGAAATGGACTTCAGTTCACCCGAACTACGAGAACCGATTTTCAACACCTTGTAATTAAAGAGTCGTTTCAGTGAGTCCCGTGAGCAGAACTGTGTACACTGTGCCAACACGCAACTGCCTGAATACAGTTATCTGCACTGTCTTCGCTTGTGAAAAGTTCCCAGTCGTGTTAAAGTGAAAAGTGATGATAGTAAGAATGCCATGTTAACTCAGAGATAATGAGTATGGTAACATCAAAAATCCATTAATAAGCTCCATACGAAACAACAATCTCTGAAGGTCAAAGGAATGACCTTGGTGAATCAAAAGTAACTGTAAGCAAAAAAAAAGAATAACAGAGGTGCCATACTTCAGGTATAACTGGAATATCCTTGAGACTTCTTGGCACTTCGTTTTCCCATAAGGATCGGTAAAATCTCCCTGTTTACTGGTAGTAAACTAATTAATCATCTGTTTCACAGCAGACAAAGCTTCAAGATGAATTTGATCACCTTTTATTTACCATAGTGGTAGCAAAACATTGACTTTTTCGATGGTTTTGGCACTCCACTCTTGCTCACACACACACACACACACACGGATATATATAGCGAAAGAGAGAGATGGATAGAGAGTAAACTTAATATGGAGATATCTACAAATATTGCTCGCCAGACAAGAACTGATTCTGGTCAGAAAAAATTTTGTTTCCTACACGTATTGACAAAAAATATTGTAGATATGGTAGCGATTGAACCGCATTTCCCCTTCTAAACTTTTCTCTCCACGTTTTGCGGGCAACTTCATAGATATTGGAGGGAGCGCTGTCAGTATGCAGTGGAAACAAACAAGTGGAGTTGGTTTTCCATGTTTTCAGAAGAATATAGCAGAACTCCAGGTCCAGGTCATTTATCGCCGAACTCTAGATTATCCGTAATATCCAGCTCTGGTAAATGCATGTGATTAGATACAGCTCACTCGGATGTTAACCTCACCGTGAACACGCATAAAGAAGGCTAGTGACTCACAGTCAGGGGCCACATTAATAAGTTAACCGATAAAACCATCGGATATCAGAAATCAATCAGATTGAANTCCCCCCCCCCCCATTAGATTGTAATGGTTATATTAGTTAGAACACGTATGTATTGGTACAGGCAGTCAAAACATGATGTCTGTCTAACGCGGGGCTAAGCTAGAGGGAACCGCATGTTACATGAGGAACTGGAGTAGTGACCTGATCGAATGCAGTATTGGGCACATTCGATAAACATTTCAGTGTATTTCAAAGGAGAAAGTGGATAGATAGATAGATAGATAGATAGATAGATAGATAGATAGAGAGGGAGAGAGAGTATTGTGGTGAAAGGTGGTGACGTTATTAATTTCCATAGAAACAGAAAAATTGAGTAGGCTTTCATAAATAAGTGCGCAGTAATGAATGCGAAATTACTGCCTATTTGCAAGACTGATTGACAACTTAAAATGCATGATGACGAATTGCAAATGGATCCAAAGAACTAATTCTGCATAGTTTGTTTGCATTCAAAAAATACATTCTAAAATTAATAGCACATTCGGTATCCTTCAACTCTACGGGCGTGGACGGTATTTGTTTTTCAAAATGCTTATCTACTACTGATCGATTCAACTATCTGCAGAAAACCTCGAAGTATATTTAATTCGACTGCATAGAATTAAAGCTTTTGTGTCGCCGTAGTAGCGATTTAAAAATCTGGTTGATAATGTTATCGTACTAGGAAACACAGATATGCATCCTACTGGGAAACTACAACTACTACTGCTAATACTACTACTAATACTACTACTGCTAAGACTACTGATCATGACAGATTGTAGGCATGTTTTGTTTAAGGTTTTCAGTTTGAGAGTAAATTGCTTTTACTTTACGGAGTAACCAAAATGACAACACATTCCTTCCGTTGAGAATTTGAACATCCGGCTTGAATCCCACGAGAGTAGGAAATGACTTCACTCTTTGGTGAACGAAGAACTGTACAATAGACGAGAATTATTCATGACTCAACCATCCAATCCCGTGGGGAGGGTGGAATAGAGATGGAGGGTGCGTGAGAGAGACAGAGTGCGCACGAGAGGTAACAAGTTAAACTCATGGGATTTCAATGGTGCTCCGCAACAAGTAATTTTTCATTTTGCGTTTGCCAAACCAACTGTAAAAGGGTATTGTGAAACAATGCCAGAGTACAATGGTGGTTCTTTACGATTTTCCAAGAAATGAGGGGGTGGGTGGGAGTAAATGGGCTACCGTCTGGTTCAATGTTGAATTCCGTATGAGATAAAATGATTTCATTCACACAAGTCTTTGAGGATTGCATTCGGTTAGGTGATGCTTAGACCTGTCATTGTTTTTCGGGTCTCAATTAGCTGATTACAGTGGCCGGTATATATCGGTCGGCATGAATTCTCAGTGCAAACACTTTTGACCATATAGCGCAGTAAACGTTTGAGGCCTGGTTCGATTGAGCAAAATTCAAAGGAATGGCTAGTCTTCAAAGACACTATTAAGTCATACGTGGATTATGGGGACAAATCTAACTGTTGAATTACTGCTGATTATCTCAATAAAGCCTAGGTTTCTAACAACAATGTCAACGTGAGGGTTCTTTCACAGCCTTGCGATAATCGTTCACTTGTCATCAAATAGGTGTGCATAAAAAGAGATTATCTTTGGTTGAACGTTGTTAAGTAACAGAAAAATTGGTGTAAGTTGAATGATTCTAACAGGATTTGTATATATGATGTGAGGGCGAACTTTCACTGACTACTGGTACTAACTGACCATCGCGGTTTTGTCCGTCCAATTTTCTCTTCTTTCACTTTCGGCCTTTGAAATGTATTGATGGCGAAAGATAAAATTGCTGAGCATCCAATAAGCCTAATATCAGCACCAATATATGCATTATCCGAAACAGAAATTCAATACCAACAGAATTTCTAGATCAATGATTGATTCTCGTGGTTACTAGGACCTGGGGAAGTTGGTCAGCGACGCAAGGATTGGGACACAATTGTACAGAAAAATTGTCAATGATTTAAGTAGTCCGATTAACTCTGGTGCAAACTGTAACACTAGAACAACAAACCTGAGAATATTCATAGCAATCGATATTTGGATTGGTGTATAATTTTGTATCTGCAGAAATTCAAGGGAAAATATTTCACTGCTCCTTATACTGGAATGCTCAAAATATCGCAACGGAATTTCGTGAGAACCAGACAATTTTCGTTGCCACGGTAACTATTTGGTTGAAACCTGAGACGAATCAATCGGAGTTTTGTCAACTGTTTGCTTTATTCCACCCTGGGGTGGATAATGTAGCAATGTAAAAGAGAACGAATAATTTGAATGCAGAAGTGTGTCTGGATTCAGAATTATTTTTAGAAAAGCTTTCAAAGAACTTATGCAGTCGAACCAAATTTTGCTATATAAGACCGTGCTTGGCAATGTCAGAAATTGGATGTTTCGTAACACTTGTTGCTTTGACAATAGCTGCCGAAGAAATAGAATTACCAAATCCGGATTTCAGTTTGAAGTCTTTTGCCGGTACAATAAGAAATAGTACCGGGAAGGTGTACGGAAAGTAGTGAAACACGGTCCACAGAATCGGATTTGAGGTGGAGAATGTACCATTATTAATTTGGTGAGAACGAAAACATCGAGTTTGTACCGAGTAAAATCTCGGTAAGAGATAACACTGGGCTAATTAATGAATGTCTAATGATCGCAAGGTTATCACTGATAAAAATATCAGAGAGAGCAAAAGTTATAATGTTATATTGACATTGTTCTCTTCTGTAGGGAAAAATTGAATTTGTGTAATAAGACGGTTTGAAAATCCAACGACCAACCAGTAATTTAGAAATAAGCGGGTCACGCAAACATGTTAGTTCATAGATGACATCATCATCAATGTACTTTATAGTTAAGGAATCTACATATTTTCCTATGAAGGTTTAGCCAAAATTCGCGGTCCTCTAGCCACGACCCGTGGTCCCATAGCATCGACGCAGACACATTAGTCATACTGCTGTAGGGAAGTCAGAGCGAAAGATATCGGAATATTCGAAGGTCAACGAGTGTTGAAAAAAAATATTTTCTATAAATGTTGATTTCGAAAAGCTTCATAAGGAATTGAGAAGGTGCGGCGATCACATCCTACACTAGGTGTTGATTAGAGGAAGTTTAAATGATGTGCCCGTATCATCAAACTAAACACACGTCTTACAGCTTCAGTTTTCCCCTATAACGCGTTACTCCTGTGAGTAAAAATGTTTTGTATTCACAAACCCTGAAAAGAAAAATCAAAAATTTGATACCGCAAAAGGTAAATGCTTACCATTCCGTAACTCTACCTAAAGTGAAATACGTCCTTGAGATGTGGATACTTTGACAGGTCGAGGTTAATGAAAATTTGAAAAGAGAAGCCAGTATAACAACATTGTACAATTTATATCCGAGAAGATTTCGTTGCATCTCAACTTGTGCCTACTGTTCATAAAAATACATCCCCATTGTCATCATCAGTTTGTTATAGCTTCAACATTTGATATAACTAGGATGTTCGATAATCAGGTATTACGGGTTTTGCCCAAAGCTTGATGGGAAAAGATGTACCAAAGAGGATGTCTTGTGTGAATGATGTTTATTATCCTCGGCTTCTTGATGTATTCACATCTCTCTAAGTGGCGTTACGGAACTGCAACGGTTCACTTTTTGTAGTATCACTTTCTGATTTACTGCAGGGTGAATGCCAAACGATGCATCATTTGTGTTACATTTTACATTTTTACTCGCAGGAGTAACGCATGTTATAGGGGAAAACTGAAGCTGTAAGACGTGTGTTTAGTTTGATGATACGGGCACATCATTTAAACTTCCTCTAATCAACACCTAGTGTAGGATGTGATCGCCGCACCTTCTCAATTCCTTATGAAGCTTTTCGAAATCAACATTTATAGAAAATATTTTTTTTCAACACTCGTTGACCTTCGAATATTCCGATATCTTTCGCTCTGACTTCCCTACAGCAGTATGACTAATGTGTCTGCGTCGATGCTATGGGACCACGGGTCGTGGCTAGAGGACCGCGAATTTTGGCTAAACCTTCATAGGAAAATAATTAAAATTTTTATTTGGATTAGCACATTAAATTATAAAAGATTACAGTATGGCCCTTCGTAGAACAGAAGCAGAATAGGGTAATCCTCAGAAGCTTTACCGCGAAAAAGAATGAATTTCTGGCAGGTTGTAAAACAGTTTAGTCGAAGGTAGACAGTGGTGTCGGAAACGTATCTCTCCCGTAATCAAACAAGCAACTTTCAGCGGTTTTTTTCTTTCTTTTTACACAGCGCTCTATTGAATTTATTTATAGTTCTATATTTTCTCCAGTGTGACGACCAGTGTACAATTTTTAACTGAAATGTAAGCATATATCTGCTTACAAAAGTTATACAAATACAAATATAGTGCAGATAAAATACATTGTAACAGTAAGTTAAGAGTGCTCAATATGAGCCGGGACGTGATGTTAAACATTTCGCGTAGAAGAATTATACTACATCTTGGGTGTGATTATCCCCAACCATGAAAAACAAAAGTCACTGAAGACAAAAGGGTTGACGGTAATTCTTCCTGATTGATCTATAAGGCAGATGAAAAATACAAACGTAAATAAAACTTTGAGCCGACCTGAGTGATTCGACTGGCTTAAGTTGTCAACACCTACACGACTTACTGCGGTTTGATATGAAACCGCACAACAAGAAGCTTTGCAAACACTTGTAGGACACACAAGGTACAGTTTATAGGGAGGAATTTCGATGTACCCTTTTTGGAAACTGGTGTGTTATTCGCACCTTGTGAATCTTTCATTTATTCTTGAGAAACATAGGAGACAATATCACGGTAGATTCCGTCAATGCTTCTGGTTATAGGTCTTCATGTCCATCCCACATTTTAGCTTTAAACGGGCACAATTCGTTGTATGCGTGAATCTGATTGAAGTAGAAAACACAGTGGTAGGATAAAGGTCTTGTAACGGCCGTTTTTCAAGTTAGTTCCAATCTCTATCGTTGAAATCAAGATTAAACTAGTTAATGTCAAAAGGGAGCAATTGTGGAGGAAAAATCACGCAATCTTCCTACAGCATTCCAAATTTTGGAACAGCTCATGGTGTTTAGCAAAGTCTGAGCGTACACAAAATTAAATCGACTGGCCTGGATTTTCAAAATATGAAGATTGAGGTTAGTTCTGACTGATGAGTATTCATTTGGCCAGTACTCACGTTCGTTCCTGCAACGCAGTTGGTAAAGGACCGGGGGCGACAGTGCATAAAATGTTTCGCATGAACCATATACATCACAAAGCCAAAATGGGATAATTAATGAGATAAAACCGGAACTGCAAGAAATTAGATGAAGTAGGAATAGAAAAATATCAGAGCAACAAGTCTGGTAATTTTGTTTGAGTGATATTGATGTCTATTTACCTTACGGCTACCACTCCGGATGAATACTGTATTGCTCCAATTACTAGATAAAGTTGGGGAAATCCCAATAAAGACCGAATCAGAGGAGCCAAATGGTAACCAGCACGGATAGGTTGAGATTATGCACGGGAAAACAAGTCTAACTGCGCGTTAACTCTGGCTGGAACATCCACTTTGTCTTCTAACCCCACAACAATGTCAGTAAATTCGTATCAAAATTAGCACCCTCATCACAAAATAAGCCAAGTTGAGCTTGAAAATTTCGCATTGAGCAGTGGAAAGAGAGTCACAGTACTCGGTGTCAGAGACTCGTACTCACTCAGAGAATAAGAAAGAGACTGCAGTGTATTCCAAAGGCATTTAGCCATTGTCTAAGGTACATGCGCCGCATGTTTTATTGCATCCCAGTTATCGACTGGAAGATTTTAGGCAACAACTCGTACTACTAGAACGTTCTGCCAACGATGACTGATTGAAATACTAAGCTACTGAAACCCTTATGTTTATGTAACTGGACGAAAACAGTCATCTCAACCGTTTACGATGCACTTATAATTGTAACCCGGTTCGTCGACTGTTTAGATATTTTTCAGAAAACGCAGTAGGCGATAGAACACCAAAGCAGGATATTTCATTCACACAACCGATGGCCTTTGAGTTAAAGATTACAACATAATTTTCAATCGTGCTTACACCAATAGCTCAACAAGGAGAATTTTCAGCTTGGTTAGGGTTGGCTTATGCTCTTGTGCGCCGCCGCATGAGCTCACTGTAAACGATCGAATGGAGCGGGGTTATAGTCCTTAAATGTCGTTAACGTGGACTCAGGTTTACGAAACCTGTTCACGTTTTAACACCAGAACAGGAATAATAATTACATTCCGAGAACAGGATACAATGTTCTCACCAGAGAAATATGCCGTTATACCCTGTCAAAGTTGGACCGGACTGATTCCCTCGCTTTTCTGGTATTGAAGCTTCATCTGTTGTTCGCGCAATCTTTACTCCCCAGTGTGAATTTTATTTTTCTTACGTACGCTCACCTGATGTACATTCTTTGCGCTGAATATGTTTAAATTCATCTCAGTTTGTGTGTAATTTCTATAAATTGCTCGGTGAAACCATCTAATTTAAAATAAACCACTAAGGGATAAGCAAAGAGATAAATGGAATCAAATAGAGTCATCCCTAGATGTTGTAGTTTGTCCAGGTGAAAATCTCAAAACTCCTACAGATCGTCCTTTCGGGATATAATCTTCGTTGTGAATTGGTCATTTTGGGACCGTTTCTCTCCCTTCAATTTACTCGCCTTTGATTTTACTTTCTGTCACACCGGAGCATATTCCTCTGCCTCAGATTACATTGAAACTGTGAATGGGCTTCTATCACGCATGGTCGTTACCCCTCCGGCACTCATTTGCACTAATATTATATTGATTTATTATCCAAATCCTATGTTATAGTCAATTATCCTTAGTCTGCTCACCAACCGGCTGAAACAACTCGTCATCAACACGTCCACCACCTGTCAGAACCTAAGAAAAATGTCACTGGTTTCTGTCGATCGACGGAAAACCTCCGATGGGGTCAAAAGACTGAAGATTCTCAATTATGCATAGTACATTTAGATCTGGGTGAAAATAAACTTAAGAGTGCAGTGGATGTTTCAACGCGTAGCAAGTTCGAAAGCTACGGGTCCGTACATATCCAGGTATTTAGGGTATGATCACTGAAATATTGGCTTCAAACATCATGTGCGTGAATAGTGATCCGTTATTTTTCATCGTTCATTGAATTTATTCTACATCATTAAATATAACCAAACCAATATCTTCACGTGTGATAGAAGTTCATTTGGAAATCGAATTGAACGCAGAGTTAGTCTAGCGACTGGAAAAATTCTGAAATGTTTTCAACGAACAAGGTAAATATAGCAAGTTTGAAAATAACTCATTTGTTCATAAAATCTTAAGCCTCTGGTCCGTTCGTTTATCGACATCCAATTTTCACTCCGTCTCTCTTGTTACCCCAACCTCGGTCCCCTTTCCTCTTGTAAATTCATCGTCTTGTCCAAGCACAGAAACCGATCGGATATCGCTAGATTTTCCTCATGTGAAAAAAGGACTGGAAACTTTATTTCCGTTTCACTTTTCATTCGGGCTTGATGTTTGACAGACCAACGTCATTCGGTCTGTTCGCGGGAGGTTCTGTCGATGATTGGTGGTTTTTCAGTTTCCAGACGCACATCCGGCTGGTGTAATCACTGAATGTGTCCAATACGGGTTCGATTGAACAGTCGGTCGTCCACGGTCTGCTCTTACGGTGTTCTATCAAATCCTTGCTAAAACCTAAATCGCCCTACTTTAATTTGCGAATAGCAAATGTGTGGAACGATGGAAATTCCTTATGAATTATTATATGTGGTTTAATTTCTTTTATTACGCAGCATTGAACGGCCAATCTACACAAGTTTGACCTGAAGGATACCCTACTCGAGTAATAATAGTAATCGCCTTTGCATGTTGAGTCATAGTACCATTGTCCACAATTGCACTAGTAGAGGAAACTGTCAGTGATTTCTACAAATATTCCAGGAATGTAGATTCTCTTATGAAAGAATTAAAAACCAATATTGAATTCATGTATTCCTCATTTTCTGTGCTCAGACGATGAAAATATCTGTAAACAAATAGATACTGTAGCAAACTAAATGAAATCAATATTAGAAAAGAAACTGAAAGGTAGATGAGAATTCTGTTCTACTTTACTGACGACATTTTGACGGTATATATTACTATTTCATGTAACAAACCGGATGCTAAGACACTTGTCCTGTTCTGAATGCTCCAAAATTCGCTTTTGAACTCATACTAGGATGTAAATTTAAATCGAAAGGGAAGTCTCTCGGTTCTAAAAAAAGAACGTACTTAGATAGGACAAGAGTTTTAAAGATACCAACTTAGTCTAGTGCGGACTCCATCTCATGGTCGGGGTAAATCAGGTATTAGGTATATCTTCATGAATTTGACTGAAAACAGTAGAGGGTACGAGTTAATAACTAAACTCCTCCGTCTTGGATCTAAATGCGAACTAATTGTTCTCCGGTTGAGTTTCAGTACCGCATTGGAATGGTATAACTTTTCTGGGCACACTATCCAAACGTTATACTTTCTTCGTCATCGAGAATATGCACAGTGCTTTTGGAAAATTTTGTAGGATGATAAAGCCTGACTGATAAACCATAACTTTCGCAAAACTCAGTTGCTATGGTGATTTGAAAGTTCAACAAAACCGATATCGATCAGTAGAAGACCGATATTCTCCCTAGTTCAATCGTGGGTCCTCTAGCAGACACCGGACACTATCTGGATCCGCAAGTCTTCAAAGTTCTCATCCTAACTAATTAATTGGAGGTGGCTCGATTGTGGACAATAGCCATGACTGAGGTGTTTGTCATTAAATAACCTGACTGAAACCTAAATGCTTAGGTGCTTCAATTGCCTTGATCTATGAGACGAGTGAGACAGAACTTGACCCAAGTTGAAAGCGATACGGCCAATGGAAAAAATAATCAGTTTTCTATACACACACGCCCATGAGCACACCAGCATTTATCCCTACCACTATTGATTGCAGCGTAGTGAAGTTTTGCTTCAAGGGTATAAAACGGATGGGGAGCAAAGAGGAATGGATGCATTAACGAATTTTGCGGCATTGGACATATGCGGGTCTCAATTTACCCTGGACAACATAGGGGGCCAAAATAAACGGAATTCGATATCTATAGTCACGTTTAAAACTCTAAATTAACTGACTCTAGTTTAGATATCGTTCTTCATCATTGGGCTTTCAGTAACAAAAGAGTGCAAGAAAACAACTCGGGCATGTAAATCACAACAACGGATGTTTCGGCTTTGTCCAAACAGCAAGAAAAGAGAAATTAATGAAAATCTTCGGAGTGATTTGTACAATCCCAGTGCCAGCTACTCAGTGAAGCATGATACGTCTTTTGGATAGGAAGGCAACGACAGTAGACAATCTCAATGATGTTATATTGACATAAAGTTGTAGGATAGCTCTAGCCAATGAGCTACGTGGTACAGCTTAATAATCGTCCACAATAGATCAACCGATTAAACCAATTGAATCAGCCGCTGCACATTCAGCTAGACTATGCTCGAGCAAGTGTGAACAGTTTATCCTGGGCGAATGTTTTTTTAAGGTAAATATTAGTCAACCATTTTGATTTCTACTTATAGACTAAAAGGCAGTTCGCCTCGGTGTCGGCGAATTCCTTTGGTCGATTGCCGAGGCGAAACCCCTTACTGATGATCTTCGATCACCGCGAACATAACAAATCCGTAGAGAGAGAGAGAGTGATCTGGATTGTGAGGATGTTCAGGCTACTTAGATCAAAAGGAACAAGGTTGTAATGTGTGAAGTTAGTGCAAAGCAGAGTTCGCTGACTGATATTGCGGATGACCGAGTTGAACAAATAGAACATTAGTTTGATAAGCTTTTATGTTGATGAGGAGCGAGAGACAAACAAATGTGATCAGAGTTTATTCCATAAAGAAAGCACTATAAGAAAATGCAGAAACCGTTGAAAACAAATAAGATGAATTAGTTGTTTAAAAAAACTGAAGAATTGGTTTTCTGATGGATTAAACAAGAATTATTGGACCAGTGAACCTCCGAAAGAACTCATCACGTGCAATTTTAAATTCATCAATTTACACGAAACAAGTGGATGCTTTCCAGCTTTTTCATACCATAATCTGCCCCAACCTGCAGCTTTTTCATTCTGTTTTGGCGCCTCTAAGCCGAGTTCCATAGCCCGTTAGTATGCCTATTCAGTTTGCATTGAATGACATTCAGCCTTTTGTGTGTATTTCAGTCATACATACAAATGAACAGGGTCAGTAGCAGTGGTAGAAATATTCATTCAGTGTAGATGACACGCATTAACAGGATGAGAATCGGCTTGAACGGGATTCATCACTATTCACAGGCCACACACAGAGTGCGCCATTTCGGGGGTAGCTAATCAAATCTGGCACGCGATTGTTGGCAGCCGATAAAAGCTACTTGGATTGGGCAGAGCGTAAGGACAATGTGCTCTGTTCCAGCTTACTGTACAGACATTTGTCCTAGTTTGCACAAATGCTTCAGTTCATATTGGCTTACCATAATTATCTTAGTGAAACAGAATGTTTTCACCCACCGATCCGTGATCTATTCAAACACCGAAAACATTGATGAACTAAACATGGGAATATCTTTACCGGAGCATTAACACCCATAATGAAAACAAACTTCTTTTCCAAAGCAAATTTTCGTTCAATGGTGAATTACTGCGATAATATTATGATTTCATTTTTTCACTATCCCCAACATCATCCAGGTTATTTTTACAATTGTTGTTCATGTTCTTTTTCTTCAGAGTGGTGGTGGTGAATCACGAATACAAACCTGCATTTCACTGTTCCGCTCCACCAAAATTTCTACCAATGAATATGTCTAAAGTAAAATAATTATTTTAGTGTCTCAAATAATACCGTCTCTGGAAATATTTTAGGTGATAACTCCTGGTCCCAGGGATATTTGTATTCCAATAGTCTGGGCTAAAACAGGAACAGTACCATTTAAGTTTTCAACCCTCATATTGTTGAAACCAAACTACGGATTGCAAAGGAGGGCGTATACAGTGCTGATACTAAAATCAATTTACCTCCATTCCTGAGCCGTGCCTTCTCACTACACACCTTAAACAAATCAACGATGCAGCAAAATTTGTTCAGGATGCGAAATGTTGTAAAAAGGCTTTGCCGACGCGATTTGTTGTTGTTGTGGGGGGAGAGGTGAGAGGATAACTTTTGTCTTGGAGGTGCGTACATTGTTATCGGTACTCTATGGTTTGCTTTTGATAATCTGTGGATTCAAAGGGTGCTTGTTTTAATTGTTAATCAGTTTCCAGCTCGCATTCCGAGGTGGAGGCAACCTGTCGCACGTGGAATAAACACGAATTCCAAATACGAATCGCGCTATCCAGAAGTTATACTTTCTTCGTCATCGAGAATATGCACAGTGCTTTTGGAAAATTTTGTAGGATGATAAAGCCTGACTGATAAACCATAACTTTCGCAAAACTCAGTTGCTATGGTGATTTGAAAGTTCAACAAAACCGATATCGATCAGTAGAAGACCGATATTCTCCCTAGTTCAATCGTGGGTCCTCTAGCAGACACCGGACACTATCTGGATCCGCAAGTCTTCAAAGTTCTCATCCTAACTAATTAATTGGAGGTGGTTCAAGTGTGGACAATAGCCGAATTACACCGTAAACAAGACAAAGGAAAAATGCCACCAAACTGGTAATTTATTTACTGAAAGAAATCAGTGAGATTCAGTGATACGAAAATAGAAATATCACTGGCTAAACAGACCGAACAATCGCCATTCGTGTTCTCTGGGTCACGAAACTTCTGTTTGAATCCCGTGGTCTTTGACTGATTCAAGCTGACCTATGGCCCGTTGAATCACAGGTTGTACGCAAAGGCTGGCATTCATTTTCCAAAAGTCCTAGATACCTCTGGCATTAGACGGCTACTTGAAGCATCAACTATCTCCGATCGTGATGATGTTGTCCACCATTTGGATGCCTCGGTCCCAATGATCTTGGCGACAGTTTTCCTCGTAAAACAGTTTTACCACTCTCTGATATCGACAGTTGAGCAGGGTAGCTGGTGTCAGAGCTTGTACTGGTAATTCTTGGAATGAGTGGATCACTAAGGTTGATGGCTGTCTGGATGTGTATACTTGGGGGTAAAAGTGAAACAATCAGGATGCCATAGAAATCCGGATGGGTATAGTTGTATGAACACATGTCCAAAATTTTGCGGTACCAGTGGTGTAGTCTGTTAAGCACAATATTATCATGACCAGTGCCCGTTTTACTCAAGGGACGTCACTCACGTGGACCAAAACATACACCGGGTTTCTGATTTTCCCCATCATTTTAGCCTGTGATTGTGACCTGTTCTGTTTCCAGCCTTGATGCTGCATTAACTCTTACATCAAAGTACTGCACATCTACTTCACAGTTTATCATTTCCAAGCGCTGATAATCTTTGTCTCCGATACATATTTGTTCAATTTTTTGTAATGTTTCTGGATATAATGAATTTTAAAACAGATCTATGCAAATTGGTCAAACAGACACTCAAGTAGTATAGGATATAATTATATTTTCGAACGTTTGCGTTTTTTTCAATGGTTAGTTACTCAGCACGCAGAAATCATAGCTCAATACATCACTAAGCTTTAAATTTATACTTGAAGGTTAATCACCAAGCTATCATGGTTAGTCGGACTAAATCTATTCTTTTCCCAGTCGTCTAGTACCGTGCATACCTCAGTGTTATTACTCCACCAACCAAGAACCACCTTTTGGAAGGCGCAATGTTTGGATCAACCAATTCGGTTTTTCACAGGTACCAGGCACTGTTGATGATGATGTTCGGTGTTGAGCCATTCGCACAAGATGATAACCATCGGCAGTGTAGCACAGGGGTAAGGGTTTTTTGAACTCCCAACCGAAATGTTCGCGGTTCAAGTCCTGACAGGGACACAAAAATTACGTACTGCTGACGAGTCCCAAACAGGACGAAACAGCTATCCAACGCTCTTTGTCGGTTATCACAAACATTTACACCACTTATTCTCTGATACTCTGGACAATTTAAAACGAGGCTTAAGAGTAGTTTAATTTGTGTGAAGGTCCAAACTTAAAATATATTGCGATACATTCACTTTTGCTAGAGTGCTTTCAACCAACTTTAGACAGTGGCAGCGATGCCAAACAAAAATAAACGGGGGAATATACTCCGAAATACACTGCCGGGTGCCAAGTAGCCTGTAGCAATTGATATCCATAGGTCTTTGGACTTGTTTTTTACGGTGCCTGCAAAATGTCATCTCAGTAAGTCTATCTTTATCCTGTTCCCGAAATGCCCAAGCTTCTGCGCGACACAGTAACGTTGGCCTAATTGTTGCAGCGTATACTGGGCCCTTCACAGACAACCGAATGTAGAGACGGTGCCAGAGATGTCTCAAGTTTACGAATGCCAGTGAATCCTTCTGTGTGCGCGCCGGTACTTTATCCGTGATGCGTCCACCAGTAGAGATTACAACACGTACCTACCTTCTCTACTTCTTCCCCAGTTATGCTGAAGTTAGGGACTTCAGTCCCTAACTAAGCTCAGTCCTCTAGCAAAATTTTAATCGCAGAAGTTGCTGAACTCATGCCGAAGGCAGCTTTGCTACTCTGCGACTTCGGGGAAGTCGCTTGGCTACGAAACGTCCGTGAACAACACTTCCAGCTCGGACAACTCACCAACACCAACATATAGAGCAGTCTATTGAATTGAAAACCGCTTTTAGATCACGGAAACTAGAAACAATGAGGCTAAGAAAGGAATATCTTTGTTGACCTGACCCCGCCCAGACCTAAAACTAACCTGGTTCTCACGCACTCCTCACTTGCGGCAGATAATCAAACGATTATAATGCCAGTGAGAAGTTGTGTGACGATTTTTATTAAAATTGTTCTTCTGTGGTTTTCAGAAGAGCATCTGTCACCTTTCTTGTAAATCTTGGTGAAAACCTGTTCACACAATTGAAATCTGTGCACTCAACCTGCGGCTTCGTCAACTGCTAGATCAATGCCTAATCTTCATCCTTAAAAGCCGATTGAGACATCATGTCCGGACCGGAGGCCTTAAACTTTTGGGATAATTATTTCCCGGATCACTTCCATTTCATCTGGAGGGCCAAAATCAACTGACGTTATTTGCCCGGATGAAGCAGCTCTTGGCAAATCTAATTTCGATGGAGGCCAGTTCAGCTGTGATTTGAAATGTTATACACCTCAGACGGTGTTGCTAGATGTGGGGCAATGTACATCGGTCACATAAACCGACATTTATCCGAATGAGTCCGCGGGCATCATCAGACTTGACTGGATAGTGGGATGATAAGGTCCAAAACCGCACACGACAGTCATCCCCCACCTACCCCGATCCAATACGTATTTTTGATAACCAAATTGTGAGTAACATCCGGTCAAGGAAGTGGAATTTTGATTACTTTTATTCCTAATTTGTCATGATTCCCGCCACTCATCTTTTACTGAACATTTTTGACATGATTGTGATGTATTAACCTGTAGATGAATCACCGCAAACCATCTTGTTAGCTACAGTGTGTTATTTATTGACCAGAATAATCATCCTCATAAAACAGCAATCATTTATTAGAAAGAATGAACCTCTGTGATGCTGTGCACCAATTGTTTTCTAATTCTGAGCTGTATCTTTCGAACTACTACGAATTTTACCTTGACAGTCAAGTTCGCACCACTTCAAATAGTAATGCATTAGGATTCAGAATATCACATTCAGAGATATAGTTCAGAATGAATACTATTCACACAAAGCTGTCACTCTACGTGTATGATATTTTAAGCTGAAACATATTTCGAAATTGAGGTTGATGTTGCACTTCCATTGATTGACTGGATCTGTTTCAACTGTCTGGATTGTCTGTTTATTTTGAACAGCTGGCTGCGTTGCGTTATTTTAGATGTATTTTACCGAGAACAAAGCAGTTTTACGAAGTAAAACTGTGACTTCCAGACATAAAGTAATGTACAAAAATGAAAGCTATATACTGAACTATAAGAAAAATTGTTTCCTTATCCGTTTCATTGGAACAAGAGGAAATGTGAGAACAGAATTGACATTTGGCTAACTACCATTCAGCTTTGATAGCAATATTTATATAATCACGTCCAGAAACGAAAAATAAAACTCGAAACAACTATTAAAACCGAGCGGTTGACAAGTGACTTCAAAACGGGGCAAATCCGAGCTGAGAAATAAAATTTGATAATAATAAGTTATTAAAACAGACTGTCTGCAGCTGATTTCTAGCTTCCTAAGTTGGTGACCAATATCAATTCTATCCATATATTAAACTGTTTTCTTCCTTCACCAATATCATCACTACATGGTTAACTCTAGCCCTTCATATCGTTTCAATCATGTTTAAAATCAGTCAATTATACATATCAGCAGCTCCGTCAATTGTATTATTAACTTGAAGGGAGACAGTCAATTACAATTTTTCAGTTTATATTTTCACTGTGACCACCTCCCCCTCCTTAAACAGTTGCATACGGCAACAATATAGTGAATTTCTTTTTCCCGCGAGTAAATACTTGCATGAACAAAAGAATACTTGAACCCAACTCCGACAGGACAGCACGAGGGTTTACAGAAGTGATTACAAAGGAGGCCTGGGAAAGATGGACCAGCTGTTCATGGGACAGAAATTCAACTCAACCGACAATAAATTCCTCAAATCTGATCTTTTTCGTCTTGAAGATGGTCAATAATTCTACTCTTTTGGTGGTACGACGTGTGTGTGTGTGTGTGTGTGTGTGTGTGTGTGTGTGTGTGTGTGAAGCTGAGACATTCGGTGAACCAGATCCCAATGGAAGCCAGTTCAATCAATCAACTCAGTGGCTGTCCAACCGGAAAGAAAATTATATGTAATTTGCCAGAATCATTTCATCATGTTTGCTGTTCCACTGCAAATCAATCAACCGAATGTGGCCAGTTCGAAACTCCAGCTGACAATGAATTACAGTTTTCGAGTTCCATACTCTGTTCAGTAATCTTTTGAGCTACCACCTGTCCTGTTCGTGCACACAACTGTGGCAATGGCGCTCGTGTAATATGTTGGAAGTTTTTGACCATCCGTGCCTATGAAGTTACAATAGCAACAGCGGGTTTCCGAAGAAAGCTGTTCGATCCCGATGCAACAGACCCGAGATATTTTCTTTCCTGTAGCTCCACTGCCTACAGTGGTTTAGCCATGCACGACGTTGACAACCTGTGAACACCATTTCCAAACAAGGCCTCCCACCAAAACCCCTTCCAGATTGGCCCTGCTACCAGATCGATCAGGGAAGATGTTGAGCCATTAAGCCTTCGAAACATGGCATATGGGAATGGAACAGGAACTTGTAGTTAATCTGTGTGAATATTACCTCAAACCGGAAGGCGTGAACCGCAGCGAGTTGAGAGATAAAAACACCGACTGATTCTGAAGCAGGACCTGGTCAAAGATGAAAAGTATGATACACTGTTTGACAAGATCGCTCGGTGACACTAAGAAACTCTGCCAGATGAAGCTATGAGTCGGACTCAGTGCTTCGATTGACTATCTGGATTGCATTTCTTTGTAAAAAAAATAATGCATTAGTTCCACCTACCATCTGATGTGTGCTGAATCGTGTTACCAAAACAATGGTGCAGAGTATCCTTTATAACAAGCCTCCTGCAGTTACGGCACAAAACTCATATCCGTGGAAAATGTTATGGAAGATTCGATTGGTTCATTTTTTGTCAGAATGGGTTCTCAAAGTAGACTGGTTTGACTGTGTTGTGAACACTTGGTGCCACATTGTGAGCTCTCATGAATAATGTTCATGCTCACGTTATCATCATCGCAACCGTCATCTACAACGGAACCGTTAACATCATCATCTAACCATTCAAAGAAGTTCGGAATTTGTTCAGTTTTGCTCTGAATGGAGATCCGTAATAAACTTTTTTAAATACTAACTTTGTCAAATGCGTCAGACATTTTCCTTGGTTGGTTGGTTGATCCAATCGGACGTATTCATGCATCTGGTCCCACTGACCGGGCCGAGTTCGCCTGAGTCGTCCAATGTGAAAAGTGACTCAAATGCTCTGTGTGGACATGTGGTAAAGGAATTGTAACGAACCCCCAAATCAATCAACCGGTTACTCTTTGCCTAAATCAATTCCTCGCGTCCTGGTGGCCTCATGTGATTTGCCCGCTCGTTCTCGAGTGCACGCTAGCAAATAGAGGGCCGTTCACAAGTGTTTGTTCACGTGTGTGTGTGTGTGTGTGTGTGTGCACATACTAGAAGGATAACAAACAAGGTGGTTGAGTGGGGGAAAAAACTGCGAAACGGAAAGTTTGCCTGCTCCCGCACGAGGAAGCGGGCGGTGTCCGGAATGACTCATTCAACACCAAATGCCACTAACCCGATCCCCAACCATAATTCACCGTTTCAAAAGTGTAAGGCAAGTAACGTCAATTCTCGAATTGAGTATAATCCGGTCTATTAGTCATCGATAGAAACAGATCTATAGAAACACATGACCTCAACCAGAACTGTGACAATATTTGATTATTTAATCTTATGCTCTAGGCATATTGCTCGACCCAGCAGGGGATGAGGTGATTCATCAGTTGGATTTGGTAACATGACCAGATGTACCTCGACAAATAGTTAGAGGACTGAGGTGATTTTCTGAGGTTTGGTTAATTAATGAACATTTATTAAATTGTTTATTTTTTTAGTTGAACTTTACTCGTTGAAACATCCATGTTTATTCCGTTTGGTTTGAGGCACTTCATCTCGGAACAGCACATTATCTGCCAAATAGCTTGAGAAAGTTGTATAAAACTCTGCATGTGGGGAAAGAACGAGTGCGCAGCTATCCTGGGGCTATCATTTGGAATGAAGAATGCTCACCTTATAACAAGTCAGGTATGTCTATTCCAACCTCCCAAGTACACATGTAATCTTCTAACATGCGTTGCGTGTTCACCAGAAAAAGTGTGCCTGAAAGCTACACACACAAATACTGAACCGATTCACAATGGACGTGCTAGATGTGCATTCTTTTCGGGTGCAATTCGTGCCAAGCAGGTAGAAGTACAGTTCCATTTTTAAAAGTTCACTTACAAAAGTAGTAGATAGTACAATTTGATTATACATAGATGGAACGGATTATGGATAAGTTCACTTATAAAAGACGCGACCGAGTTAATGCGTAGTCTTCCACCGAACAAATTAGTGGGCAACGCTGAGAGGTGTGTGTGATTCCATCGGTCAAAGGGATTAATAGAACACCGCTAAACCAAGGTGACAGCGGTATGATTCGATTGCGATTCCAAATTCCTATCTGTTCTGGTTTTTGCGAGTTTTACGGAGTCAGTTATATGCTGCGACAATGTAAGAACAGTTATATACATACCATTAGGTCACCCTATCCATGCTTTATGGTGTATAATAGGGAGAGTCTACGTGGTTTCGATAACATCAAGATGATTCTGTCGTACTTTTGTGGGCGATTGGAATGGAGGAAAAAGTGATTGTGTAGTGACTGTAATAATAGTAGTAGTACGCACTGAACTCGGAATACGAACCACGCAATACGAATCACGGATTAACAATCACGGACGTCACGCACGCAATGGACCACACAGGTGCTTGCACGCGATATCCCACGTGACCGAGGCGCGAGAAAAAGGCCTCAGGAGGAGTTCATTTATTGAAAGAAATAAGGGAGATTAAATAAGATGTACAAAACATGCTCATCGGTCATCCGGGCTTCTGCCAATCGCGTTTCAATACTTCTGGTGTCGTTCTGCTTCTGTCTGGGCCGCACGGTCTCTGATTGACTGGTACGGTGTACCTATGATATGCATTCCAGAAGCGGTGACACGTATGCCCTTTTTTGACGTCACCTGTAAAGCTTGATCGATCACACTTGTCCTAAAACTGTAATGCGTCGCTCCAGGGGATGCGTCATCGCACAGGCTGGGATCATCATGGATTGTTTTCACGACAGATCTTTCATTTGAACAATGCTGCTGTTGTTTTAACAGTGATCCGCATCCTGTCTAAAATAATCACTAGTTGGTTCCTACAGTACGTTGAAAGTCTTTTATACTGTCATCATCTGTCCTTTCAGTGATCGGTCTCGTTTGCTTTATAGTCACCGGCGGGAATGATAGCGGGAATGAAAATAGTCTGAAAACTTTCCCCGTTTGACGAATAACTAAAAATAAAGCTGAACAAACCAAGGAATAGGAACCTGGTCCCATCCTTTCACCTAACGACTACTGTATTAACAAGGAAGAATGCCTATCACAAAGTTTTCAGTTGGATAATTTTTCAAAGGGATTAACGTGCTTCATGTCCAGATTGTAAAAGGTGGGTCCAAGGGAGCACCGACAGTCATGAATACGCTATAGAAGTCTACTTTTCATTCATATTTTGTGACTGGCACGGTATTTTCCGAACTTTCAGAGTAGCATCATGAAAGCAAACTTTTTAAGCATTAGATTTGTTCCGGAGTCGAAATTCGTACCTCAAATTGTAGGTTGTGAATCCAAATCTGTAAAAAGCAAATACTGCATCAAATCTTATTGCGTGTGATACTGTCTATTCATTCTAAAAACAATATGTACTATGTCCCTAATGAAGGTATAACATTTACTGAAATGATGTCTGGGGAAAAAGAGTAAAGTGCCATGGTGAAACGAATCGGTAACATGACGCTTGACCACAAATGTTTGATACGTATTGTGGATTAAATGTCCATACAATCTATCTATATGCAATAAAAATAATGGGCATCGAACAAAATGCATACTTATTGATTACTTAATTAGTTTGAGCGCATCATCCAAAACTCAAAATGAAATTATCTGGTCATTTTTGTGAATAGAATAAAATTTCAGGCCAAGAGGCTTCCTGCTGGTCAAATGCAAACCCATCGAAAACGGAATGCTGAGTTCAAACAAGTGATTCATGGTTCAGGGAAGGTTCGGTATGGAATATCAGCTTTATCATAACTCAAAGGAAACTGGAAACCATTTCAACTTTAATAGTGCCTCTGGCCGCTGCAATAATAGGGCAAAAAACGTGACCGAGGTATTCGATCTCATTATGCAAACAGGTAAATGGACTTCTACGACAGGAATAGATTCACTCAACCACGATGGATTGATGCATTGATAGGTTTTAAACTATTCTATCTCCAGGCGATGATTTGAATTGTCGGTTGATCGGTACAGGTATGACTTGCGTGTGATCCATCAACTCATCACACACTGGATGCATAAATTCATTTTAATCTGTAAATAGAGATTAATGGAAGCTTAAGCGTTTTATGGGCCTATGGCTTCAATTGATGGCGTGACTACATAAAGACTGCACATTCTACCACCTGCTGGAAACATGTTAAAAACCATCGATTTCTCGAAAAATCGCTCCGATGATGATATGTTACTATTTATCTGAATGAATAAAAATTTTATTCACCCTTAACTCTTTCATGCGCAAGTGGTTTGCAGAGCAGGTCACTGATTTGTGATCAAGCTTCGTCTTCATTTCATGAATTTGTTTTTAGTGTACATCAATAAGTTGTTCATTACCTGCAGAAAAGCATGGGCATTTACATATTTGACCCAACTTCATAAAAGTAATGAGCATTTCGTCTTATTCTGTTTATTTTGATTGATACTTTCAGCTTATTTTAGATAAGCTGAGGAAAACAACCAAGTCATTAATGGTATTTACGCAGTCAGTGTTTGAAACTTCTTCACCTTTCCTAACTTGTCCTAAAAATCTATACCACGATAACCCTTATTTCACGTTTATTATTCTAGTATAAAATTAACAGTATTTCATGCCACAATCTAACTTCAATCGGACAGGGATAATCAGTTGTGTTGCCGTGTAGGGAACGTTCGAGTTCACAGGTGCAACTGGGGTCTACAATCTGAGTTATTGAAGTTTTTGCGAGGTATGAAGGTGGCAAAGACAGATCCTTTTGTACTTCTCATCAGGCCAATACAGTTGAGGTTTGTCAGTCGGATATCGTGACTGAAGACAAAAGTGTATGGCGCTTAATGTTTGAACCCCACCATGCCGCGTGCTCCCCTTTGGATAACATAACTGGCATACTGAAATGAATTTGTATAGTTAAACTCGTATACAAAATTCACTCCCCACTTAGCCAAAGCAATTCCTTGCGATGTGATACGTGCATTAATCATTCATTAAAATGCAATAAAAATTGACCATTTTTTCTATCTTTCTCTGCGTTTTATACATCGGGTGATCTTATGCATGAAAAAAGTAATTCCTATTCGGGAGTAAAGATCGCTCGAGTAACAGATGAAGCCTCAACACCAGAACAGCGAGGGGATCAGCTCGGCATCCCCGGTTCAACTTCGTATGTGGATAGCAATCGTAAAATGCACTACTGTAATTTAGAGAGGTGTTCTTTCAAATCAATTCCTGTCATTGAGTGAAAATTATGAAAGTTGATCGAACTTGTTGGAGGATATTAACACCCAGGACTTTCGACAACCAGAACAACTAGCCCGGTCAATGGTGACTCCACTCAATTTTTCCTGGGTTGATCACGATGCACTCATGATCAAGGAATGCGCAGTTGTGCGGGCCTGTGGGTCGCTATTAGTCAATTACTTCCCAACCAATGAGTCACATTGTTCAGTTCAATTAAGAAATCCGAATCTGATAACAGTAGATCGATTGCGATGAGGACATGAACGAGTAGTCAAAGTTACCGGTGGTACTACTGGCGCAGTGCTTGAATGGAACACTTTTGAAAAATTCAGATGAACAGTTGAGATCATTGGATTCTGACGAGAATAATACACACCAAGAAGTTATTCCTGGAGTGTATGCATGTACCACATCACCAGGACTGAACAGAGAGTAGCATGAGATGATTGATACTCAGTCTCCTTCTCTTAGTTGGTTTAGTTAAAAGCTATTCAAAGCCATTCAAAGTGATTCGTGGTCTACTGCTCTATGGACGTTGCCGTAGAAGACGTTCCTTGGTTTACATCTTCCTCGTGCAGTCCATAGAAAGGTTCTTCTTGAGAAGCTCCTCTGGATGCGGACCATTTCACAATCAAATATCTCGTGACCGATTTTTCTGGAGTAAAAATCTGTTAAATTTCGATGACCAGGTCAGTCAATATGCAACGCCTTTGACGTTCAGTTACAAACAGATACAAACTCATGACGAGGCTGATTATAGAAGTATGCTCATGATATCTACCACGATATACCACTTATTATCACGTTGATGTTAAGGTACATCTAATGATTCAGACAAAATTGTAATGGTAGTTGTTACGCTAAATTTAATCAAAATGCAAAACCGTGCTGTTGAAAGCAGGCGAAACGTGTGTTTTCTAGATTTTATGTAACAAACAGTTACTTTTTATCCTTAATTCCGAAATATCTTAGTTCGCAACCCAAGTGTGACTGCTAACGCACATTGCGTTCGTATTTTTTCTGACTAAGCAGTGCAAAACATGACCACATGGGTCTGGGCTGGCCCCTATTCTGCTCTATGAAGTACACATTTTCGCTGTCCTAGCAGTAACGGATCGCTGACGGTGTAAAGGTGTTGAAATAATCTATCTATTCAGATGGCGATCAATAGTTTTATTTGACGGAGTTGATGTTTGAAAGTTTCGCATCCGCAGGAATTAAACGAATTTGAATCTTTTATTTGCGAACGATGTAAGCAACTGATACGACTACGTAGTACAATGAGTTGATAAACCGTCTTCTGGTTTGATACTATTCCTGCCTTTTATTGAAAATGAAGAAAAATTCAGATTTTCTTTTCTGGCAAAAATTATTAATGATGCTATTTTTTCTATGAATAAACATTATCGTTTTATTTTCAAGTTTTTTTTAATTCGAAAGACAATAAACGCTGGCAAACCTCCACGAGTTCTTTCTGCCTGTTGATCACTGGCCTTGGAGAGCGTTCCCCTGACACAGTGATAACCGGAGACTTCAGTAAGATTTATTCAAATCCAGTCTGCTCAGAATGCCATAAGACCAATTCAGTTTTAACGTTCCAACTTAAGGAGGCACATTCGTTTTTTGTGAAAGCTGCTAACGAAACGACACTGATTTTGTGCACAACACATCAAATTTCTACGTAAATGCACACCAATCTGTCATTGATTTACCTCGCACCGTTTATGTGGCGCCTCGTTTGCCTGATCTGTGTCCTTGTTGGAATGTTTGCTCAGCTGGCTTATCCGTATGGCCTAACGCACAAGTGGGGTCGAAAACCCCACACGTGTTACGACTAACCTCAACACAAATGAGAAAGTTTGAAGCTCCCAGAGAATTCACGCCTCCACTCTTATGGTTGTCATAGAACTGGGTCAAACAGACCGTTTTGTCATCCTGTTCTCCTATTAAGGTATAGTGTTTTCTCGTTCGCTTAGGTTAAGAGTTGCCTGTCCTGATTGATCACGCACTATTGGTCGCAGTGCGAGCACCTCATCCAGTCACGTTCGATTCGGTCGTTGGCATTAGTCACTTGACATTTGCGCGAACATACGTGTGCACCTAAGCTTAGGGCGTAGGCAGAGCGTTCCAATCTAAACTTCTGATATAGTAATCGCGGTGTAAACGAGGAGGGCGTGAAGTTCACTACTTGGCGTGTTGCCACATATTTGCCACATATTTCAGACAAAAATGTCAAGATTTTGCGGTCAAATGAAATCGAAGAAGTTCACATGTGAGACCAACCATTTCATACTTCTGACATGTATTTAGGCTAGTTCCATCAACTCGCAGCGGACCCCGTTAATACTGCCAAGCCTTGCCAAAGTCCGTTATTAAGTGAAATTGCAATGGAGAAATGCTCATTCACCACTTTTAGGTCTATTCGTTAAATCTCCAAGTTGAAATGCTACCTCAAGGTTTCACGTTTTTTCTCCCTCTGCATTCTACCGCGCTTGATCGTCGGAATTCGCCTTTTGTCCATTTTGCGGAAAATCGCAACTAACGATGAAAGAGCAATGGACAAGGACACTAAGCTACCCATTGTAGTGGCTGACATGCCACGTTCAATTGGTAGTCCTTTGCTAAAGTTACCATCCTGTTTATTATTTTGAGTAACATTCACTCGCTCATGGGGAATGCAAAAGTGTGGTAGTTAGTGATTTCACTCCAGAAGAACTGACTCTATCATGATTTGGAAAACGAACTCGTTCAACTTGCTGGATTTGGTATCTTCCCAGACAACCAAACAGAAGACTTTCTAAGTTAAGGTGACGGAGAGGTCACTGTCGTCAACCGACAATGATCTAAAACCGTTCATCTACCTTTTTCAATTCAGTACTGCTAAGAATAATTGCGTCATTTCCTAAGTCGGTTTCATCAAATCATACCAAGTGATATTTACATTACTCCTGACACGCGCGTCCTTGCTGATTTCTACTCCCCGCCGTTTACGACAGACTCTTACCGGCTTTAAGACCATTCTGGGAACCAGGAACTATCGTGTCATGTGGTCAGTGTAGAATCATCTCTACCGCGTACGCAAGGACTCATTCCCAGATGTAGGAAAGCTGTGTTACCTAGTGATGAGCTTTTCACGTAACTTATAAAACTTCACTTTCCACTCTTGGGGCTGCTGCCCACTTTATTCACTTCGTAGCATCCTTATTGATTAAAGGGTCTGACAACGTCTGTTCAAAGTCTCTAGCGATGAGGTCCTTTTACCAAGGTATCCTAATTCAATATCTTTCTGAATTCGTCTTGAGACTTAATGTGCTGGATGTTTTTATCAATTATATTTTATAAAAATCGCCATTCTGCAGAAGGTAATTCTGGGGTTTCTCAGTTCCTAATTGCGTTTCTATTTTTTTCTCACTATGTATGAATTAACTTCCCATTCTTCCCAACATTGTGTGGATAAATTTGCTGATATTCTTCTTGGCCTTAAAAACAGACTGTAAATAATGACACCATGCCATGGCTGACTCCACAACACACCATAGAATTACCTTGTCCTAACCGTTCTTGGTTCAAACATATTCGAAAACTTTACAGTCGTTTTCTAAAACTGTCTTCCTAAACCTTCTCATTTGGAAGAAAGTTTACCATTCCGTGGAATTTAATTCTTGTTTGCATTCTTCCACCTCCTTTATATGGTACCCAATATTTTTCTCAAGTCTAAAAGAGAAAGGTTCGTTCTCATTCACAGATCTGTCGAGATTCTTTCCTCTTGCAGTGGTAGTCCCAATACAGTATAAGTTCGTTTTTGATTTCCGTAAGCGCATGATATACTCACCAAACCGTATGCTTCCCAATGTAAACCACCGTCTACGCGCCCATCTTAATAAGTGTGCGTAATTCCTGTACTTTACCTTCTTAGGCTTCTCTATGCATGTGCTAACATCTACTGAAATATCATCAACTCTTGAAGCCAACAGTGGTGCCCGCAAAAAAATTGCAAAGATGGGTATAGGGACAGAATAGAAAACAACCTATTCAAACTCCCAGTGTTCAAGTGAATAAGTAAGTATACCTTTTGCCTGTGAGATATCGAGTTCGATTTTCAGTTCACATCAATATATTCATGTTGCTTATATAACCGGAGCAGGTCAAGACATTTGTATTGCTATCCACAGCCTTTCAATTCCCTCTTTATTTAATCTGTCGACAAGAAACTTCTCTGTAGCGTCATCCCTGGCCTTCCCAGTATCTTAGTGGATCGGATATCGTGTTAATATTTGTTTCTTTTTTATATTCTGTTTTATACTCCTCTTATGTAGATGAGGCTCAAAATTCACCTTATTGAACGTATAATACTTATTTTGACTTAACTTGACGGCTGCTGCTGATGGTCTTGCCAAAAAAGTGTGATATAGAATTCTGTCTACTTAACCGAGTTCCCCCAAACTCTTGGAATTTAAGTGATAAATCATCTCACTCCCACTGTCCATTTAGCAGTTGTAAATGGGGCCAGGTTATATTTCGCACGTCTACTGGAGAACCGATTGGAGTTGATGTGTTCTGGGAGTAATAAGTAATCCAGATGCTGTCATCTCATATGCATTATGGGCACGTTGAGAATGCTCGAGACACAAATTAATAAAACAATATCCGCTTCTGCAGTACGAAATGACACGACAACCTACTGACACTATAACGTTTAGTAATCTTAAGATTTAAAGTTATCGAGTGAAGTGACTATCCTCTCAAAGAACTCTTTCTATCTGCTAGCGCGATTTTCTCCACTGTTCTCGAGGATCATGCTCTAACTTTGCCTTTTCAGTATTGTATGCTATTAGACATAACCATTTGTACAAATAATAAACAGAATAGTGTACTGAACTATAGTTCATTACTGATAGACTGATTGGTTGATTCAAGTTTTTTCTATCAGTGTAATGATCTCTGAAAATCTTGAAACACTTTCGTTTGATGGGCGGAAGGATATTCACTATGTCACCACTTTGGGAATTGAACATTCAATGTTAAAATTTAAATGGAAGATTTGGTAAGGTTTACTAAATAATCATTAGCTAGTTTTCAACCTTAGATTGAATCCAGTGGAAATCAGTACAATTACATGTATGCCCCTTACTTATGAGTGGCGGTGGATTCGAGCCTCAGTGAGATCGATCACACCGAAGGATGTTAAAATAGTTGTATAAAACTTTGCGTGCTTTATTTTCCCATTACATTCTAGTTCCATTTGACTATGTTTCTGCATTTGTAAATAATAACAAAGTAAATAGTCACATAATTTTATGCCTGAATCGTTTCGCCATTTGGATTCTGGGGATGGGATCAAATACTAACTTGCGAATGTCACTTGCGTAACCATTCCTCGGCCACGTATTAAACAAGTAATATACTGTTATTCTGTATGCTTCTATTTTCGAAGTCGACTTTCAGATTAAAGGGAAAGTGAAGTGACGGCGGTGATCGGGTACGAACAGATGAACTACACAACAGAAGTTTGACCGCCTAGATACCCAGTGTCTGATAAGTATTAAACTGTAGAAAAATACGAAAGGAGTGGTGAATAGTTGAATAAACCTGAATTATTTCGTAGAATAAATATATAACTTAGGAGTTCATCACATGCGTGAAATACAGTCTGCCAAAGGATTTGTAATTCTGTGCACGCCTAAGCCAATGTTATGACTTGGGTCATCAAAAGAACGCAGCGGATTGTCTCTACGAACTAGTGCGCTCTATGCATGTCAGCCGCGTATCTCTCAAAACGTGGATTCAGATTTGAAGTCAAAGGATCACACTTGAAGCTAAATTACACACCTATAAATATGCGCACCACCACACGAATACGGCAAAGGACGGCATGTCTCCCCAGTTGTCTCTGTCTTTCGGTTGTACTAACATCCGTTTTATCAGTATATAAGATTTTACGAGGGGAAAATTCTCTAGGCATCATGTGGCACTTGGAAGACCGCTTCTAATCTCCTAACTATCCTCGTCCCACGGACCCCAGTTGTAAGTACTGCAATTCGATGTTAATAATTCGTACCGAAAACAAGTCCTTTTCTGCAATACTTGATTACTCTCCATTTGTGCTTGCGCCTGCGCGTGTTCCGTGCATGCAGTGTACTTCCATCACACCGAAATGGAATGAGGGATACGAATGCATCAGTATTCTAAGTTGCATTCAAAAACGTTTTTTCTAGGTAAGGGGAAAGAGAATAAGAAATGAGGAACGGTTTTCACGTTCTCTCCTTCGCTGTCCATGATTGATCGTAATCCTTTGCTCTGTAGGTAAGGGCAAACAAATTACCCCGATAAAAGTGATACCCTTTTCAAGTTAATCGACCCAGTCATGCATGCGTACTTCGTGGTCAGAGTGTTCATTCACTGCCCTTCCCCACCTCACCTCCCTCATCTCCTGGTTGCGCCATATTCACGATAGTGTGACTTGTACTATTTGCGCTTTGTGACATGACATGACATGACATGATATGGGAGCCGTGTGGATTACAAAACGAACGATGTAACTGTCAGTAAAGCCGTTTACTGAGGATAAAATAAATTAAATTACACTCCTTTATTTGCGCGATAAATTTATGATCGGTTGCATACAACACTGAAATGGTTTCTTTTCTGAAATCAAAAATATTCCACAAACCTTGAATGAGAGAGGGAAAATACGACGGTATAAAATCACTTCTAATCACCAATGTCTGAACTCACAATTTCGTGCTTAGTTCGAGGATGTATCATTCATGCACAAAAGCGATACCGATACACAGAGAATTCGATCTCATCTTGAAAACTCATTAATTCGCTGTCACATCCATGTGTTCCTGTAAACGTTTTTTTTAGAAGTTGAGTAATTCGTTGATCATACACATATACTATGTTCGCGTGTTTTGATTTTGAATCGAACTCTGAAGATCGAATACTTATTGATGTTTTTTACTCACATTCCTGAAGAGTTGGATGTATCATGACTTCAACGGAGCTTTACGTACCAATGTTGTGTTTTCTGAATCATGGATGGCTGCTGTTGCTGCCCCATCCACTTTGACATTTTTTTTGGACCGTCGGATCAAACCTGCATCCTCTATCGACCCTACGTTAATACTTCATCCCCATAAGGGCCAACTTAGACTTGGCCAGATCGACAACAGGAGCTGCGTTAACGGGAAAAACTTTGCGAAATGCAGTTGGAATAGTTTTTTCGAAGATAGTGAATCTCATAAGAGAAAATTGTTGCCAACACCATTCAGGGTCCAGGCTGACGAAAAGCGCCCAACGGCTTCCTCGTTCTTTTTGCCGCTAATTAGCAGTGCGTGCTAGTTTTTTCGTTCAATGCATTTCCGATAGTACAGCAGTCAGAAAGTCAATCGGTGCGAGTGAAGGCGGATGCTGTTGCATAAGGCTGTCGTTCGATTTTCACAAACATAATTCGTGAACTGATGATCGTAATTTCAGAGGCTGCGCAGCATATTGCAGTCACACAAATAATGTAATTCCACATGCTTTCTTCAGAGAAACAGACAGACAGACAGACAGACAGACAGACAGACAGACAGACAGACAGACAGACAGACAGACAGATCACAAATACAGCTGGGTGGATGCATCGCGTTCTCACTCATTTTGTCAAATAACGCAATCAGAAGATAAGAATTTTTTACATGACCGACACGTTCTGTTACTGAAATCATTACCGTGAAGCAGTAACAGTCACATTGACTTGCGCTGTAATAAAAATACCCATTTTCGTTTGTTAAGCCACCGTGTATATCAGTGAAAATATGCTCTGCTGACTATTTCAGATTAGAATGAAATAGCCACCCAAAGCTCGTGGTCCTCCCTGAGGTACTTTCATTGCAAATGATGCCACCACACATGTTCATATACTGCTGGACGGACCGGATTTAAAGGAACTGCAAACACAACAAAGGGTTTTTACTGTTGGTTTCAGTTAATGCGGGTCTGGCCAAATAATTTCCCAGAAGTGCTTCTTGGTGCTCCAAACCCAATAGGGTAGAAGTTGTCCATTCGCAGTATAGCCTGTTAAACAGTCCTAATAGCGTGAAACAAATTTATAATTTCAGCGTCCATCCTAGTTTGTTTAGGAAATAATGGCTGGGAAAACATAAAACCGTACCAGACAACCACAGAGTTGGATGTTAATAGTCAAGCATTTATTAAGAGCAAAGAGTAGCAGTATATATTGCAATTTAAAAAATTGCAAGCACTGTTTCCGCCCACTGTTAATGGAGATTTCTTGATGAAAATGTTGAACCCTCGGAAGCTTCAGTTTGATCCGGGATAAGTGTCACATAGGTTGTGACTGATCATCCTTCCTTTGCTCCTCGCGATGTGCGCCGATGCGTTCGGTTTCTGCACGGAAAGCCCAATGCACTACTTTCGTCTGGAGTAGATTATTGTCCGATCAAACAGAGTAACGAAAATTCAATATCCTGGGTTATAACTAGGTCCGTGAATCACTGACCAGAGTTGACTAGAATCCTTGGTTTCAAAACAAACAAGATCAGGTGTACAAACCAAAATCAGGCCTGGCTGTGTTAATGGTCACTGAGTTAATGAGCATCGAGGTCCATTGGTCACCTTGGCCGTTTGCCCCCGTCCACGGGGTGTATGATTCGATGAAGTGAGCACCGAACTTCAATAGGTTACGGCTTCCAAACGCCCCTCCGACACCTTGTGGTTCATATTTTGATTAACCAAAAGCTCCGCTTAATAATTTACCGCGAACATCCATCTGCTTTAGCCTGGGTAACCTGGCATCATTCTGCCCGCGAGCAAATCACATGCCGATTTCTTTGTCATAAAGATCATTGTTACATGAGAGTAATGGAGGATTTGACTCAATTTGAAAGGGGAAATTCGTCGTGTATATTGCAAATAAAGCATGAACTGAAAAGCTAGGAAGCACTAGAAGCACTACACAGCTGTTTCGACCTGGTTTGGTCTCTTCAGCAGTGCGAATCCATCGACCCAACTGGGGATCGAACCCTGGACCTCACAGGTATAACGCAATCATGTCCCCCACTCTGCCAACGGACAGTTGATCAGACTGTTTTTCGTTTTCCGCTTACGGGCAGGTATACAACAGAGGGGTACTGCCAGAGTGTGCATCCATTAAGTAGGAAAACGATTGGGGTTCTCGTCCAAAGTGTCTGGTTCAGACAAGAACCTGACCGCAAGGCAGCAGGTAAAGCGAGGTGGAAGCCCAATTACTTGGACTGATTTCTCCTCCGCCATTTTACTGACTGAGAAGCCAGCTCGAATCGAACCCCAACCTGGAGGACCAGGGCACTGAAATTTGTCTGACCTCTATCCTCTGACTGTTCAGGCATGTTACGACCTTTGGGTTTGATAAGAGCCACCCTACCGTGATCTTAGAGATTAATAGCTGGACATCATAAATTGAAAAGTACTGCACTAATTATTGCACTTAGATGTTGAATTTTACTCATTTATCGGTTATTACATTCCATAATGCTGAACATTTCATGATATTGCTCAAACCAATAAAAAACCATTGGCATGCAAAGAGCTAAATCGAGAAAACTGCACTGAACGCTTTGAGCCTCACAGTGTGCTGTAGCTAAAGAAGAACGTGTAAAGTAGGTGGAGACTTGCGCTGACTCATAGATGAAGAACAAAATAGGAGTGTGCATATCAATCGCTTCAGGTATTCGGACCTAGTAAGAAATGAAAGCAATCATGCCACTACTACTGCTTTTACTACCGTGTCGGTTCGTCTCCAAACACGTTTTCTGGATCCCTACCGGGAAAAGGAGGAACATCTGCCCGACCGTATCTGTTCTCACAGTTCTTACATTCTCATTTCCACTTTATATGTTGAGTTCTAGTTAGTTTTCTTCATCCCCAGGCGGCAACTGTAGCTAGGCTACTCACAAGTGTGTGTATGTACAGTCCCTACCCTAATGAGCGAACCTTTGTAAAGCAAATTCATGAGATACTGTAGTGGTTGTAGTAATGGTAGTGGTAGCACGCAATGAACACGAAACACGAATCTCGAAATACGAATCACTGATTAGCAGTTACGAATGTCACGTAAGCACTGGACCACACTGGCACTTGCACGCAATATCCCACGTAACCGAGACGCTAGAAAAAGGCCATAAAAGTGGTAGTATTGAAGGAAGTAAGGGGGATTAAATAATATGCACAAAACCCATCGGTCATCCGGGCCTCTGCCAGTCGCATTCTAGTATTTCTGTCGTTGTTCTGCTTCTATCTCGGCTGCATGGGTTCTCATTGGCTGGTACGATCGACCCATGGCAAATAGTTTAGAAGCTGTGGCACGCACGCGTTTTGCTGACGTCACCCGTGAAGCTTGATTGATCACAGTTGTCGTAAAACTGCAACGCGTCGTTCCAGGGTATGCGTCATCTGGCAAGCTGGGATCAGTACAGGTACTGCGACCTATTTTATCACAGTAGTTTTTAAAACGTTTCAGTTGATTTTGTTTCAACATGGGATATGTAGTAATTCAGGAGAATCAATGTAAAAACCGAATTTTCGCAGCTAACGAGGGCTACTTGTATAGGAAATGTTATCGGGTGGCTGTTTCTTTGGAATCAGTTTTAATTCAAATGCTAGTTTATTTGAGAAACTTAGAGTCACATCAATGAGCGAGGCCTAACCATGCCGGATTCAAATAACGAAACAAATGAAGTAAGAAAACATACACTTTTAATCCAGGGTTATAATCACTCGAGGGCTAACCATCAGGTATTAGAGAGTATCCTATCTGGTGGTGGGCTAGTTTCATACCATAAATCTTACTACTAAATTGATATATTTACGAAAACTGAGTAAACTAATTGTTGAATTTCATTTCTAACGTCCTTCCCCCCCCCTCCACTCGCTCCGTACCATTTCCTTCCACAGATATTCTACACCCGTATGACCGCCCCCAGTCAGGTTGCCACAAGATTTCGATCGATGACGGTTCCTGTGGGACAAACAAATGCATTAACTGTTTCAGATCCGCACAAATACTTGTGCTTCCCTGAGTGGGCGGTTACTAAAGCCACCCCCAGTGCCGCTTAAGTTTCTGTGATAAACAGTTTGTTTGTTTGCTTGCTTGCTTGTTCCGGACGAAAGCCATCAAAGTTTGTCGAATAGGTTTGACTAATTACCCGTACAAGCAGGCGAAGTCTTTGGTGTTCACTCCCTGAACAGTGATGTCCAGAAAATGAACTCAACCACATGTAGCGGGTGCTTATCTCCTGCTCCTATGTTTGTGTGTGTTCCCCTTTGATTGTGAAGTAAAAGTGTGTCATGGTTTGTGGAAATCATTTTTGGTAATGATTGCGTTGCCTTCAAAACCCATCACAACAATGTTCAACACAAGATCAAATGAATGGTGCATAAAACGAATACAGAAGCGAAACGGTTAGTCAGAATATGCACAATCTACACGCACAAAAGCTTAACTCACATTTGACTCCCAGCGAGCTCATTCCAGCTTCAAAAACGAACCGAGGATAGATACTTTTGATGGTTGTTACCAAACTGCTAAGCGTCGATCCACACTGAGCAAATTGGTGTTACAGGGATTTTTATGTTTCATAATTCGTCCGTTCATCCTAGGGCTTTTGGTGCACAATTATATACCAAACACCAAATTTGCTTTATTTCATCATACAGTCAGTCCCTTTTTGACCTGTTGGAAGAGGTGTCCTTAAATTCAGAAGCGATAAGCTTTTTAATACTTTAGTTCGTTTAGTTTTTTCAGCACCTTAAAAGCTGGTTCACTACAAACACCGTAGTCCTACGAGATGTTCCAAATAATTCGGCGATGCAAATCCATCGTTTTGATGTATTTCAATCAACTCGCGGTGCCAGATTTAATACCAATACGACAGTCAACTGTTTAGATGAAAATTTTACGTATTAGGTTTAATATGTTCTCTATAGTATTGTTTCCATTATTTTGACTATATTTTCAACTACGCCATATTCAAATGAATTTGAAGTTATTCACTTGAACTGACTACCTATTAGCATTCATCTTCAATTTACGCACTCAACCGAACACTTAACTGGCACCATACTCAAGTGTTACCCTCGTTAGAGTTCCACAATGTGGCATATCCACCGGTCTGTTAAGATTTTTGTCTTCGGACGTTTCGTATGAATGGTTTGCGTATTACCAAGCTGTTGATCAACCAATACCAGGACTAATCGAAACAAAGCAGTTAAGTTTATTCAGGTGTTATCTTCAGAGACTGATCATCTCGGTTGTTAATCTCAAAGCTTCGACGAGACACAAGGAGTGAATGCTAGAGGCCGAAATACCATTTACTTATGATGCAAAATAACAATCCTTTGGCTGTGTAGCTTGTTACTTGTCCGTGTTTCGCTTCAAAAAGGCTTCATTCTTCAGGAACGTTGTAAAGTAAGGCCATACGATCTGACGATTTGCTTGCTCTGTAGGCCAGTTCAAACATTTATCTCGCGACTTAACGGGCTAGCTCTCTCAGTCAGCTGTCTTCAATATCCGTATTTTCGGAGGAATTGCAGATCGTCCAGCGTGCTGCTTCGGTAATTAGTTAGACAGATGCCATTCAACTGCCACCTCGTGATCGGATACCACGATACTGTTTTTTATCTCGTAAAATATGGACATGTAAATGGAGCAGGGCCCGCGTCACGGGTATATAAATGTGGCTTAAACTGTAAAATAACGTTTAGGCTTGTTTAAGTGAACGTTAGTGTTTGTGTGCGAGGTGAAGCGTGTGGTTGGAGGATCGATTAAATAATCCATAGTGGAAAAATAACGTAATAAGAGTGTAAGGAAGATAGACCTCGTGTGCTGTTCAGGTCGGAATTCTCCCATCTTGAACTCCAATTTCGAATGCTTATCATATCGAATGATCACGTCGGGTTAGTTACTCATGAATGACTTAGAGAGTGAACCACGTGCCACTCGCCACTCAACAATGACTTCATCGCTACCGCAGGTAATCATGCGGAAATTGTACGTGACCACTTAGCCGGCTAAGATAGTTCTCATCAGGTTCAGGAACCCATATCAGAACCCATCCTTTGTGCTGTGGGCGGGGCTGGAGAGTGCGGGTATGTGCCCGATCAGGTATTCGGTTGTGTCCAGACATCATGAATGGTTGGAAGAATTGAACAGCAGAAAGGTGATAGGTCCTCTTGTGAAAACCACAGAGGAATTAGTTTAATCAATATCATCCCTAAACTTCTCGCTGGCATCATACTCCGCCGATTGTCTGCCGCACGTGAACGGTGCACGCGTGAGAACTAGGCTGGTTTTAGACCCGGCCGAGGTTGTATCGACCACATCTTCACTCTACGCCAAATTCTGGAGCACCGGCATTCTTTTCGTAGACCCACCATCTCTGTCTTCCTAGATACCAAATTCTGGAGCACCGGCATTCTTTTTGTAGACCCACCATCTCTGTCTTCCTAGATCTGAAAGCGGCTTTCGAAGTTAATTTCAATATTACGATCGCTTTATACTAATAGCCGAAGCCGAGTCCGGGCTTACGGTACTTTTCGCCCGAGTTAACCACGGAAACGGGTGTTCGTCAGGGTTGCCCTCTCTCTATTTCTATTTAGCGTTGTTATAGATTTGATTATGGAAACAGCCCTATCCTCGTGCGAGGATAATGGCATCGATTTACTCCCAGGTTGTAGGCTGTCTGATTTAGAGTACGCAGACGACATTGTGCTAATAAGTGAAGATCCAGGTAAGTTGCAAGCATTTCTGGATAACTTGAATGCCATATTCGGTATGCGTTTTGCACCTTCAAAGTGTAAAATGTTCCTACAAGACTGGGTTGGTCCAGCACCCAGCCTCACTCTCACTGGGGAAGTAATAGAGCCGTGGAAAAGTTTTGTTATTTGGGCAGCTACATCTCACCCGGTGGACGCATCACGGATAAAGTGTCAGCTCGCATACAGAAGGCTCGGTTGGAATTTGCCAACTTGAGACATCTATGGCGCCGTCGCAACATCCGGCTTTCTGTGAAGGGTCGAGTGTATGCCGCGACAGTTCGGCCAGTTCTGCTATACGTTGCAGAAATGTGGCCATTGAGAAAATAGGATAAGGACAGACTATCGGTGTTTGAACACCGCTGTCCAGGCAGCATTACACGAATCTGGTGGGGTAGCCGGATGAGCAATGCTGAGGTTATGCGCAGAGTTTTGGGTATACGCGGTCTCCCACTGGAGCAAGTGGTCGACCTCCACAGATTACGTTGGTTGGGACATGTGTTACGCATGTCGCCAGATAGGTTACCACGGCGAGCGATGTTCGCCGGAACAGACACCGGGTGGAAAAAAGCCAAGGGTGGTCAAGCTAAGACTTGGCACGAGGGTATGAAAACCCTAACCAGGAGACTGGGTCACATAGGTCCTGTTAGGCTCCCTGGCTGGGGGCCTCGAGATGATCGCAACCGATGGTTAGAGACACTGAGTGATATGTCTGGGTGTCGCAACCAGTGGCGTTCGTGCATCTTTTCAATTTCTTTGCAACCTTAGACCACTGAACTTCTCCATTTTCTGTTCGACTCCACTTTCCCTTCTCCTATTCTTCATCCAAATGGGCAGTCAAAAGACAGTAACCAAAACCGGAGCACGAATATGCGTGGTTAATGGTTGTACAAACTGAACTTTGTTTGACAGATGTAATTAAAGTTCCTAGGGCAATTCCGAAATTTGGGTAAAAGCCTCGTTTTTATCAATACTTATATAAGCCGATCCGTTCCGTTTTCGGTGAGATATTTTGAAAAAAAATGCTGAATGTGACTCTGTCAATTGAGTTTATAAAAAATATATAATAATAATAAAACAGAACAAGCAATGATCTAATTGATTTTTATCAAGCAGCTTATCAAAAGCTATCAGCGGACACAAAAGGCTGGCAATATGGGTGATGGTTGTAAGGTTCTAATATCCCACTTTAATTCAATTAGATGGTGGTCTTAACAATCTACTATACACTATGGTACTTGAAATGGACTATTGGATGGTGCCAATCAGCAGAAATTTCCAGAATGCTTCTTTTTATCACCGCGAAATTCTGACGTACTTTAAAAAAACAATGATTGAATTATCGTAGCCAAAATTCTCGCACACAGTAGGCGCATGATGGGATGAAGTACTCACAGTTGGAAACTTCAAAGACATCACGAGAAATACACGAACAAATTTAGTCTCAAAACCGGGTATGTCAGAAAAAGATTGATGTTGTCATCACGAGAAACACATCACTTCGAAATCCCCGGGGAAACAGAAAACGCCGATTCCAAATTGCGTATCCGCTTCACACATACTTCGCTAACCGTCTGTCAAAATGCTCTGCCTTCCGTTTCACCACAAACACAATGAGTGACCTTTAGAAATAGGCTTTTCAACAACCAAACTGCGATCACACACACACACACGCACGCGCACATTATGCTAATCCACATTCGGGACCGTGAAATTTGTGTAAAAGAACACAATAAATGACAACTCTGTGAACATGACATAACGCCACAGGACACAAACTGTATCTGGCCCATTCACAGCGCTAGGAAAGTTGTGCGATGGTAGTGGTGCTTCATTTTTAACTTAGTGAACCGTGGAATTGGTGATGGGAATATGAAGATGCAATAAAAAGTAATCACTTAGGCATCAATGTGTGTTGAAGTATGGTACGACTGCGTGATGGCAAATATATACTGGAAGTCATTTAACCTCAGAACTGTACGGATTTTGTTAAAATCACTTTTACAAAATTCGCTATGTAAACTATTGACCGTTTGTGGTCGAAGCCGAATATACTTTACACATACTAAAGTGCAGATGAATTACTATCAAACAATAGTTCAAGATACGTGTAGTGCGTTATGTAGCGTACCCAAAAGATAATTCACTTATCACGGATTCGAAAATATAGTTCTTTGGTGTTAGTGTACTCAAAAAAGAAGTGCACGTCAACGCTTCCGTCATGATGTGAACTTCAGAGCTCATATCGTAGTGTCAAGAAACCATGAAAAAAAACGTTAGGAAAGCAGACAACATTAACCAACAGATGGACTAAGTGAAAGAATGAATGACTCAAAAACTAACTAACTAACTGACTGACTGACTGACTGACTGACTGACTGACTGACTGACTGACTGACTGACTGACTGACTGACTGACTGACTGAC
>UZAN01040154.1:18469-32812 GCA_900618425.1 Echinostoma caproni
TTACATGATGAACTTTCAAAAGCTTTGTTAGCATCTACCACACGCAAAAGGTTCAAAACGTACCTCTTTGTATCGTGATTTTCTTTGCCATATCTCGTACGTTTACTTTTTGATAATGAGAAAGTCTCTGTACAATTACATAATTGTTTGCTCCATTGCCAAAGGTGATATATACTAAGTTTTTCAGTTTGAATAACTTTTTAAATTTACATCCACAAATATGGTGTAAAATGCTGAAAATTCACCCCTCCAGGTGCATAAGACTACCAGTGATCTTGGCTTGAACACTACGATTGATAATTATTCAAGTGACGGTCGCTCCTTTTGCATGGCGCACTCACTGTGGGCAGTAATGTGTTACACGTTAAGCAAACATGCTCCATGTCCGATCGCATGACGTCAGCTGCCGGATGAATGAATGCTCACAAGTCTGGTGCCCCTCAGTGAATCAGCCGTCGATCCACTGACATTGTTGACTTGTTTGAAGATGATCGGCTAGTTAAACGGCAAGTCGCCAGACTAACACGTCACCTGGCTCTGATGGCCCATAAAATTGCATTTTTCAGTCACAAACACTTAAGTCGGACGTCGGATTGAGTGTGAACAATTGAATGTCAATATGATCGCCGGGTAAACATGACTGTTCTCTGAACTAGGGCTGAACTGATGGAGTTGATCAATTTTGGATTTGGCGGAGCGCCATAGCCACGTTTCATTGCGCGCGGAAGTACGAAGCAGTCTACAATAAAGTTCATGATGCAAACAGAGGGTGAAAGGTGGCCTCGCACTATATATCACCATGGAAAAAAATTGGTGAACGTTACCCAAACAAGTCATCTCACGGTGCAAGTTTCCCGGTAGTGTATCAAGATAATTATGTTATCACCTTCTAACCAAAACAGGGGTAATAGAAATGTTTTACACAATTCTTTCTTTGTAACTTTCTTTATAACTTGTGCTGAGCCCTTGAATCGATCTCCAGACGCACATTGCACATCCTGGGTATTCTTTGACAAAGAATCAGCTATTTGATCATAATATTGAAATTATCCCTAGTGGTTCACGGGGTGAATGTCCTCATCCCCGAGACAAATCAAGGTTTGACCAATTTTAGATATTCTAACTTTATAGTGAATTTTATCGTACATAGAACAAACGAAGATTCAACTGAAAAGCTAGGAAGCACTGGACAACTAATTCAACATGTTTGGTTCTCATTAGCAGTGAGAATTCATCGACCAAACTAGAGATCAAACCCGGAACCTCACAGGTAGAACACAAATATACTAACCGGGCACCGCGTGGCTGATCAGGTAATTCTACATTTAGAGGATATAGAAAACCCATCTTCGAATTCACTTGATGTACAGCATGCAATGAAAAATTTAGAGTTTCAAGATTGGATTAGCCCATTTGATTGTTCAGAGGCATCAGACAATCGTGATGGTCTTGGGTGATGGTTTTACTCCTTAGGAGATCGTTAATTCCCCGCGAGGTAATGCATTCCGATGCGATGAAAAATCGACAAAGAGCACTGGACACCTGTTTCATCCTGTTCGGGACTAGTCAGCAGTGCGTACTTTTTGTGACCGTGTTAGGACTCGAACCGAAAACATTCAGGTAGGAACTTTGAACACTTACCCCTAAGCTACACGGTCGACGATCATCAGTAACTGATCACTGAACATTGATTGAGCCATTCGCACATGGTGATGACCGTCGACCGTGTAGCTCAGGGGTAAGAGTTCGAAGTTCCTACCTGAATGTTTGCGGTTCAATTCCTGGCACGGTCACAAAAAGTATGCACTGCTGACGAGTCCCGAACGGGATGAAACAGGTGTCCAGTGCTCTTTGTCGATTATCACAAACATTTCCATCGCATTGGAATGTATTACAAATGTTCGTTGTTCCAGGGAGAAATATATGTTAAGCATAACCTCGTATACCACCTGATTTTAATGACACCTAAATGGGTACATACGTGGTCTGATTCTCCTACCAAAGGTTTGTGGTAGGATAATAGGTACCAACACGAAACAGTACACCGTTGATAAGTTCAAATGCGAAAAGTGCTATGCAGTGCTCTTCGCAAACAATCATCCATCAAGTTTCTTTGCCCGGGATAAATATGTGGCAGAATGATTTCCATTTAGTTGGAAAAATATGAAGCGAATTCTCTCACTGATTTTCAACAAATAATCGCCTTTGATAATCTGGAAAAAAATAAAACTTCAAACTAGATGGATACAGATACACAGGTACTCCGTTATCTGTATGACTCTATTTTCTAACGAAGGTGTGGTCGGCTTACCATTATCTCAGTACTATTCATAATAATTACTGTTGTTAACGAAATTCCACAAATAACAGCCAGAAAAACAGTCTACTCGTGCCACTCACACGAAAGTATTGAACCGAGACACTACTGTACGGTCAAGAAAACAAAGTCTGTCGCGTCGAAATGGACCGACACGTATTTTTCTTTGTTGTCTTTCATATCAGAGCTATGCTCTGGGTGAATGCCTACGGAAGCAAACTGTCTCTTGAGGGAAGAATACGTGTGACCTTTATTCGACTCCAGTCTGAAATTTATGGTGTGCGTTAAGGCAAACGTTCATTGGTTGATATAATTTCGTTTTATAGATGGGCGAATTCGAAAAATTATCAAAGTAATGGTACTTTCCGTTGATCGATATGGGAAACAAACAATACGGGACTATTCACATTCAGTTGGTTTTCATGTTTCGCATCTCAACTGAGACACACGATTATCAGAGATCAATCAAACTTAACGTGATATCATGGTCTCCGTTGTATACCGTTTGCGATCCATTGTGAAACGGAGACTCAATCCAAACAGATTCCGCCACACATGTTTTCCAATGTAATTATATAAAAAATAGGAATGCAATCACCAGTTAATTCACATTCAAAAGTGATTAGTAATATAAGATAGGTTTTGACTGGCCATATTTGGGGCATCATCTATCCCCAATTCAAACAATCAAATAATACACTTCGGAAGCATATGAGTCAACATTTTGTCCCCCCGCGACACAGACTTAAGCTCAGACTGAAAAACGATTATCTTGCTCTGATTCAAATCAGCAAACAAAAGCAAATCGTATATATTACTTTCGCTATCGTTTAGTGTCATAGAGCACACTGCTTAAATTCAAAATAGCCAGGCAAGATTTTTCACCTGTCGCGACATACCACCGTACATGGAAAGTTTCGTCAAGTACATTGGTGTCACCTTAGAATGCAGTCTCAAATGGCATCAATCTATTCTGAGGAATGTTGCTAGAATAAGGCGGTTGTCCATCCACGAGCGTTGCTGATAACAGTTCGAGGAATTTGTGATCTCATTCGCCATACATCAATCAGTATAGCTCAACACCCTCCATCTTTCTTCAGCCCCCTTTTTCGGTCTATTTGGAACGAAAAAAAGGATTTCACTGCTTCGTGCTGTGAATTACCCAGTATTATCTTTGTTACATTCTTTCCCATTCCTTTTACTGTCAATGAACTTCATTGCCTTCCAGTTTACTTTTGTGTGATTCTCACTTATAAGAGTCTCATCAACAACTCGAATCCTCTTTTTCGTCTGTCTTTTTGTTTATCTTCTCATTTTTCAACTAAGTCTAATTCTTGGCTCAGTACTGCTAGAATCCGGTCTAGTATCTGGTCTACTTCCGAAAGGAAATGCGAAAAGGTTAAGCATCCAGTAATACCGGATGTACTGGTGTTTGTATTTCTGAGCTCCGCATAATAGGTTATTGTCAACTAGTCAATTCGTGGTGTGGTTATTAAATATTATTGAACAGTCCCAGTCAACACCTATCTGTTTCACTGCAATTTACAGTGATGCTATTTGTGATTTACCGTTTTATTCTGTTGTTGGTGTACCATCATAACATCACAATAATCCGTCATTTTCCCTAAAGACGTTCGTGCACCTAACACGTTTTCACGGTTTAGTTAATGGGGAGGCCTGAACATTAATGTTTTGATTAGCAAGATCTGATAGTAATTTAGCTTCCTCCACCCTTCCTTCAGTTCACTCACTTTATCTTATTGTGATATTTTCCGTTGTGCCATTCTCACGACTTCAGTTTTATTTTTCAGAAAAGCAACCGCTCCATTGTTAGGTTAGCTATGTTTCTTCACCACGGGGCTATCTTCAACTTCTATCTCATCTTCTTTGCAAGCAACGTCACCAAATGTTTTTTACTGATATGAGCTAACGAAAACAGCATTTCTTCTATGCTTTATACCTTCATTCAATCGATTTCCAAATCCCCACTTCCACATATCAACCCCACGCAAACATACATCGAGCAGATCAACTTCACAATAAGTTGCAACAACCCGAAATTTCAGTTCAATTTTGACTTTTACTCCTGCGTTTTCCTATATTCATACCATAAGCATTAACTTGAATGTGATAGATTTTGCTCATATGTATACCGAATAAGAGCATCAGATACAAGCTCTCCTGGTAGTCATATGCTGAATTCATTGAAAGACACTGTGCTGCTGAGTGTGGGCTTCAACAGCACCAGCGTTGGGTATCCTCATTGCTATAGCCTGTAGTTCGTCCTGGTACGTACAGAATCCCTGATCCGGAAGTGAGATAGGCGGGTAGAGGCGCAGCGGGGTCAGGGAACTTGGAGCTGGCAATGTTCTCCGAATAGATACATCACAAATCACAGCCGGCATGTATTTAACCGGCTGAACAGGGAGGGATACAAATTGAATAGACCGAGTAGGAGGTGGGAGTGAAAATGTGAGCATAATCCTATCATATTGGATTTGTATGTGGAAGGGAGAAATTGATGTGTTCATGCAGTTTGGGATTGAATTTCCTCTGCTCTCTCCAGAAAACTGAGAAGAAAATAGAGAGAGATATTAAGGAATTAGGTAGTGGAGGAAGCAAAGGGGTTTTCTTTACAAGCGAAAGTGTGCGTCAAGTGCACGTGCGTTTCTTTCATTCGAGTCTGTTTCTTTGTTTTTTTGTGTGTATGCGTGTGTGAAGATTTGTATTTGTATTCATAACCGTTATTAATTGAACGAATCAAGTATGTGTGTTGCGAAGGGTCTGAAGAAGATGAAAGAATGCGGAGAGAAGTGGATGGGTTGTTGAAATGCGAAATGCAGTTTGAGCGCTGTCGGAATGATAGATCCTTGAAAATGAAAAGTCGCTGATATCTACCAAGCACCGAAAACAAGAATTTTCCAATCTGAGCAATCCTACCGAGCGATGGCGCTTTGGTAATGAGGAGACTATTAGGGGAAATATGATGAAGGGTAGATCTGTTGCCTGAGCATAATACTGCATGAAAAAGAGCTGTGATATTCTGTTGACTGAACAGAGTGAGAGCGAAACAGAGGGGTAGCGTAGATCAGGGCTCAAATTAGGCCCGCGTATTACGAGGTTTGTGCAGACCGGAAAACGACCAAATGGAAGGAGAAGAAACAAAACGGGCTGCTCGACTCAGTGTGTCACGTAGAGATCGGACGACGTGAGAAAATGTCATACTGTAGTTGACTGGTGAGTCCGTCAAATTACGTAAACACGGCACTGAAGGTAGCCGGAGTAAATGGTGCTCCGATTTTCGTTTTGCCCGGTTCTGTTCATTCACATCAGTCCAGCCCAGGCCTGTGCGAATCAACTTGCGATGGTGAGATTTCGAACTGGCAACAGACGTGTGGGGAAAGGATAAGAGGGATGTCACGGAAGCCATATAGATCGAATCCAACGAGGCACTCATGCGATTGTTGTTTAGCAGAGCCCAATCTGATGGGGACATTGAACACAACCAGGGAAGTAAACAACCAGGACAGGTAAATGCATGCAATGGGAACACGTAGCAAAAGTTGGGGTTATAAAAAATGTGATCAAGTCATGCAAATCTGCTCCGTTGTGCAACTTAACTACCTGGTCAATAACGCATGCTCTTTGAAAAATTAGCTAATAAAAGTTGTCATTCTCCATACAACAATCGTTGAAACCACAGTCAGGAAACAGTAAATACTTGACAAACGTGTTGGTATGCAAGTAATAATAACAGACATACCAAATAAAGAAGGGTATCATATGGTTACAGTGAAATAAAAATGTATAATCATTTAGTTCGGTGTATGGTAGTTGCCCACAGTTCCCTCTAATATTTGACTATATTTATTCCATCAAAACAGAAATAAGACAAATGTCGCGAGATGTTAACATTTCGTTTAATCCTCTCAGTCGCTAACTTGAAACAAGCAGGCGCATATATAGCACAGTGGCCTAGTGGATAGTACGGTTGCGTTCTATCTGAGTTCCCGAGTTCAATCCACAGTTGGGTCGATGGATTTGCACTGATGATGAGACCCAACCAGGTCGAGACATCTGTTCCAGTTTTTCAGCTCACGCCTCGTTTACTCGAAGAATTCGTCTTTTTGTTTGTTAAAGAAAAAGCCAAAGGAATCCACCTTTGACGAGATCAACATATTCTACATATTTATGTTCTATACATCCGTGGCAAAGGCAAATCAATGTGGCATGTAGCTGAAGCTGTTGCAACACCGCGGCTCTTTATTGAATCAAAGTGTCATCCTTAAGGTGCTCCATTCAACTATTATAAACCCCAATAGAAAAATCTTTTGGATGCATTACAGTTAGAACACTACTCTTTGTGAAAGGACTAAAACACTTGTTAAGAAGCGATATCAGTATAACACCATAGATAGCCGCATTGTCTCATGCAGGTAAAGCTGTGCGTGACGTTAGCCATTGGAGAGTGTTACAGCTCACTTGTTCGCAATGGTCGTGTCCCGTTGTCCAGACCGCGAAAAACGGAGTAAGATTTCCGACCCAGGATGGACGAATTTGACCCAGGCATGTAGATCAGAGCAGAACAAGCATGCTCGGTAGCCAAAGCTAAATTCTGTGCAGTTGGAGGGGCAATGTTCACCTGAATCTCCACACAATAAGTTGCATCTTTACTATTTACATGTGAGTCTGTGGACTGGTTTGGTAAAACCGACGGCTTATCAGTCTGTCCCGCGAAATGCTTGACTTGTGATCCATCAACGTTCACAATTGCACGCGACCCCACAGATAATGCGGGTAGTCGTTTCTCACAGTGTGGTTTGGTCTGTTCTATGTTATCCAGACTCATGATTGGCAAATGCAATAACACGGGGTTCAGATTTTTCCCCTGAAACATTGATCGAAGTTGGTTGATGCGTATGTAGTTCATTTCGATTGGAGTAAATGAGGACAAGCGATGAAAATTTACAGAAGTGGTCGGATGAGAATGGTTCACATGAACAGTCACACTCGCAAAAGTGCCTTTGTTTACAAAAGACCAAGGAGTTATCTGGGTGGAACAGTTTTCACTAGACCGATGGTAAGGGACTAGGGAGCAGTCGTCTTCTGTGTATCCTGAACATTCCATTGGTTTTAGTTCAGTATCCGACTGGTTACCCGAAAAGTGAGCCGAATCATCGGTGAAACTGGCAAAATTCTCTACTTCTGAACAAGACGAAATGGATGCCAAATCGATTGCTGAATCACGCACACTCCGAAGCCAGGGGTGTTGTAGACATTGATCTGCGGTGAGGCGGACACTGTAAATGATCGGTCAAAAGCAAAATGGGAGAGAAAACAATAGTCAACAAGAAACAAAAAACCTTCAACGAACAAATAACTTTGATCTTTTCCAACGGGGAATTTATTGTGTGTACAGCAAATGAAACGTGAACCGAAAAGCTAGAAAACACTGTACAGCTGGATGGGTCTCATCAGTAGTGCGAACCCATCGACCCAATTGGGGACTGAACCCTGAACCTCACAGGTAAGACATAAGCATGCTGATCAGCTGCCCGGTAGCCGACTGGATTTCATGCTCGCATCCTACCTGTGAGGTCCTCCGTTCGATCCCCCATTGGGTCGATGGATTCGCACTACCGATGAAACCTAACCAGCTGTACAGTGCTTTCACGCTTTTCAGTGCGTGCTTCATTTGCTCTATCCACGACGAATTCCCCTTATGAAGTTACGTCAACTTCAGTACTACTCCCATGTAACTTTTAATCCTTTTATCGGGTTTCTAAACTTCTAAAAATAGATGAATGTCAAGTTATTGCGTAATCCTAGGTGTTAGTTTTTCGGTCCATTGAAGTGAGCAAGAAACAGAGGTGGTAGTTGAATGGAGACGAAACAATAGATTGCGAAATGGTTTTCATAACGAATACGATTCAAGCCAAACAAATGTTGATTCGAGAGACTTATGTAGAAATGTTGCCCGAAATAGAAAACATCAAAAGGCATTCACCGGTACATCGGAGAAACTGGTCAAGGATTTGAGTTCAGAACGGATTTTCTGTTCAGCAATTATATTGTTATGCTACATTTGTTTCGCGTTTTGTTTCACACGATGTAAGCAACAACTGTCTCACACAAAACATTCGGAAGGTAAGTACGGGTTGACAATCTAACACATGTCATGTTATTTCCCGACACTCGCCTTTCTAATGAATCACTAATTTAGAGGGAACACAGCTGTTCAGTCCGAATACTGTTTACCCAAGTAAAGCAGCACGGTTGCTATATATTGAATAGAAATGATTTTTAGGGGTCCGCAAAGGTTGTCAAACATTAGGATGGGTTTTGCTTAGATTTTAAACAATAGCGAGCATTTAATCAGATCAATCACCGTAGCCTGATAAGGCTTTCTTCAGAATTTCTAGGCTGAAAGTATCGAGATTGTTTACACGTCAAACAACGTTTTTAATCAAAGGAAATTTGTCATAAAAATTTGGTTATTTTCCGGGTAAAGATTGGAATACATGAAGTCAATATTTAACCGACGAATGGAAACCAATTTGAGCATCAAAAGTGTAAGTGGTTACACAGGAAACAAAATATAGCATATAGACTGGTACCCGAGGGAAGTACCTACGTATCTGCATTCAATAACGGAAATGGATATGGTTCTAGTCAATCAATCAAATAAAAATGAGATGTATTTTTATTGCGCCCGTAATCAACGTTATTTAAAGAGCAAGAACCGGTGGTATTGTCATTCAGACAGACAGATAGACTGACTGATTTTCTGGCTGGCTATGTGCCAGACAATCACTATACAATTCCTATCGAAACTCACCTTGGCTTGCGAATCAATAATGATTGAACAAAGTGGATGGCTTCAGGTGATCGTGTGGCAAATAACTCTTCAGGAAATCGGATCGTGCCGTGAGTGACATTTTGCATCGTAATTTCCTTCTCCTCAGCCAGAAAGGGTGAAACACCGGTGAGCAAAAAATAGGTGAGCACACCAACACTCCTGAAAACAAAGTAATTGATTCCAATTGCGATTGAATGTTGTGCAACGCAAACAGAAAAATATGACGGAGCAACAAGAAAAAGATGAAAATAAAAAAATATTTTTGTCGGCATTATCTGATGGATGAATGTTACCGGGGCAGCAAACAATTTGCAATGATACACATCACGGGGTGATGTGAAAAATTATTTAGAACTAATTAGTTTTTCAAATTTGTACAATGACTAATCAGTGGAGTGCAACATGAATACCTAAATGGATTTCGAAACAAGACAGAGGCATTAGAACCGATCCAAAATGACAAAAGTGACGAAAAAAGAAACATCAAAAGTAGTTTCGTAATTAGACGTCAGTGCAATGGTTCCATAAAATAAAACGTTTCACTTCATTTGATTTCCTAATGCGAAGCAGACTGGAACCTACGGAAATATTTATTAGGGTCTACATATTTTAAAATATATTCAACTGCTCGCTTTGCAATGAAGTATTACCGGTTGCAGCATATTTTCGTTATACACAGAAGCTTTTTAATTTACAACTTTGAACTGCCGGTTCCACAGTATTTTACCTAGTGCACATTCTTTGGGACTTTTAGATTACAAATTCGATGAGCTTTTTTCAAGCCAAACCATCGTAAAGATACAGCTCCGTTGATGAAGTGAAGCCACAGATGTATTGTGTAGAGTAAAGCCTACATGATGAACTCATTCATCGACAATTTTCGACGATTACGAAATAAAATGCTATTTTGGTCAGTGTTATCTATTACACCATTGCCCCCTCTCGTTCCTTCGTCTCTCGAGATGTCCAAGTTGATTAAATAGATTTCCCAAGTGAATGTCTATCAACGTTCAAAATGGTGTTTATTTTCTAGTCACTCGTGAGTGGTGGATGCGAGCTATTGATGATGCAAGTTGGACCTATAGGGATACTGGTGTACTTTATTGCAAATTGTCTAAATTAACCAAGGATGGTTCCATCGCATTCGCTTAACTCATGATATTGGAATATAAATATCACCGATTCTAAGTTACTACTCGCAAGTAGTATAAAGCTAAACATCACCGAAATACGAATCCGATTAAGGACTGATAAGGACTAACATCAGAGAAAAAACCATCCACCCTTTTCGTTCACCTCAGATGAAAATTATATTCATGAATGAAATATCTGCAAACCACTCTGATTAAAGACAATAGTGACATATGAAAATCCGGGAAACAAACGCGGACACATTCTTCATTTCGGAAAGTTACACAGCAACTTCTTCTCCCCCATATTTACCGCGACCATCAGCATTTTTAGAATTGTGAATGTGCCGCGATATCAGTGGTCGATTTACGCGTCGTTTTCATAACTCACAAAGTTGAAACGAATAAGGGTCGTATGCGCAATCAGATGAACATTAGTGAAATGTAAAAGAGGAAACCGCTGGGTCAATCAACTAACACTTCTATATGGAAGCAAAGGAAGAATTCTTCCGTGGTAAACGCGTCATAGGTTGGCAATCGTTATTTAAAGAATGTCTTTGTCGGTAAAGTCAAATGGTGAATTTTGTTGGTTGTACAACAATACATTGGCTAAATTTCTGCAAACAATTTGTTTTCCGGCCAGCTGAAACCATACAACGAGTAACAGTAGGCAGGTAGTTAATTTTAAACCTTTACAATAATTATAATTTCTGATTAGTTACGGTCACCACAATTATAATTTCATAGGTATAATCACTTTCCTTTGAATTTCAGTTTTTCGAAACATGAATCTCGACTGATTCCTCAAAAGGTTCACAAAACGGTCACTAAGTTTGAAACACATCGACGAAAGAGATTCCTATTTTTATGAAATGTGTAGTAGATCAACGCTTAGTGGAATAATCGGGCTGTATCTAAGAAAACGTTATTGCATTTCGTTGAAGATGATTCGGAACCCGGATTCGGAAACCTCTCTGTACTATCTAGCCACCAATAGCTCGTCAACCCAGAACAACTCATTTATAAGAATAACGATGTTTGTGCAAAATTATATGAAGTAGGTTTGCCCGTTGTGAATGGTATAGATAGAAATCGTAAAAGTTATACTAAGTAGTTGAGCTGATGAAAATCGGTCAGAAGCCTATTAAATGGATTTCAAATAGCACACAGAGGCTTTGGCTTGATAATTAAACGAAATTCATTTGAATGTACTCAACTATATCATTTTATGAAACTAGGTATCAAGTGCACACATTAGAAAAAGATTAATTTCAGATTACCAAACACTTGTAACTCTGCTATCTATGTAAACAGATGTATACAAAGTAAATCCTCCGCTCAAAGACTGAGGCTTGCGAAATCATGAGCAGGCACGTGAGATGATGCTAGTATGACTAAGCATACAATGATTTATTGATTAATCACGTTTCTGAAATAGACAACATGTCAACTATAAAAGAAGAAAAGCAGGGTGTGTCCTCATTCTGTCAGTGTTGTGGGCTATGGTCCTTCTCGGTTGTCGAAACCAGATTAACAGGCTCATTCTACTAAACCTACTCGAGACCACTATTGAAAAGTTTAACTCATAAGGCAACGAGGCGGTGATTGCAGTCCGAAATGTATTGAGAATCTACGTCCTATCGGTCGAATCACATACCCGTCCGACAGCTCCCTTATCGAGAGTATCAAACACATCCCATTTTTCATTTGACTGTGTCGTACACACCCTGGTCTTGGGGACAGTTCTATCATTCCTTCAAAGGTGGTTCGGAATCAGTATTTGGAAACCATTCCAAACTGCTTAGATGTCAATGCATCATCAACCGAGTAATACCCCGGCGGGGTGTATTATCACCGCGAGAATTCAGTGCGCAAAGAAGTACAACTATACATTTGCAAAGAATGGGTTACAGATAGTGATTTTTATTTAGATAGCGCATTTGTGTTCGCTATTTCTGAAATGTTGCACAGTTATACCAGTTCATTGATTCATAGAAAAGGCTCAGGTGTTGGTCACCATTGCATCAGTAGTCCACGTTTGGTTATGGAATATATTGATTAATCCCATCAGTCATCCTCTAATCAGTGGGATTGTGGCATCATATATGGCTATTCTGCGAGTCTTACGAACCTCCTCTCTTAGAAAATAACAGAACACTCAATAGTTGAAAGCCTCACAATTCAGTTCCACTGTGTATATAAATAAATCAGATTTCACTTGACCGAAATTTGTCTGCTCAAACCTCTTTAATTATTGCAGGAAACTCTATTAAATGTAGATCCCTCCAAATGACGGCATAAATAGCTGTATGAAATATGCTAAGCGGATCTCGACGGACGTTCAACTTTAGCTACACCAGGATTTGTTTGCTGGATCTATAAAGCTGTTCACATTCGAATTCCGTCAACAAAGCCACCCCATTGATATCATCAACATCGTGACCAAGGATACGACGTTAGCTGATCGAATCTCAAAGCATACAATACGAACTGCGACATAAAAACCAATTCCAGACAAAAACAGTTGTCACTTGAGACAGAGAATGTAGAGACTCCGTCGATCGATAAAACAAGAGAAGGAATGTGTGAGGTAGCTCCATTTCAGTTTTTGCAATTATTACTCACGAACCTCCGCGCGCCGGTTTTGGTTGCTGCCTCGTGGCTGAATGTAGTTACAAGCTGGAATCTGTGGAATTCACACAAACTTCTTCAATGTAAATGTTATTATAATAATAATAGTAGTACTCCGGAAAGAATTTGGTAGTTCTTAATAAATTGGCATCATATTTTCGACGCACATGTTCGGCAGATTGATTTCCGCTTATCCATCACATTATCTATGTCTGCACAACTGTCCGATGGATTCAGGATGTCACTTCAGTTTACCATAAAATAATGCGAATCAAATTTCAGGACTTAGCGAACAGGTGAAAACGTTCAAAGCATGTCTGTTCAACAATATTTCCGAAAATCCAACATATAGGTCACACTTTTAGACTTTTGAGACGGTACAGAAACGCATAGAGCATTTTATAACCAATCCGCAATTTCTTAGCCAGGTAGTACCCGAATAATGTACAGAGGTTGAAGTCGGTGTACTGTTCAGACGATGACGAATGAGAAGAAACCGTTATCTTGATCAAAGTACAATTAAACCACCACATCAATATCGCCTCTGATGCTGATGATAAGACAGACGGTTGAAGATAACCAAATACCAAGACAACTTGAACAATGTCTCAGTAGTAGTAGAGTTCAAAACCTATAGATGTATTTCATCCTATTCTGATGTAACCATAAGATGACAAGAAAAAAACATAAACTCGCTTCAAATGCAGTAACCAGGATAAATCACTTGAGACATCTGTTAAATAAAGGTAAAAAGACAGCACACTTGATGCAGCCTATTTTTCGATGTCTAAACTGAATAGAACACTGATGTACGGTGTTTATGTTCATTTAGTTAACATTGTCAAAACAGAGATCAAGATCTCGACTGCTCTCAATACAAAACTAAACCCTCATTGCAGTATTTCCTAAAATGCAACTCCCTGCTGGAAGAAAGACCGTCAAAATGTGCATTCAATAACTGAAGAGGAAGCTGAGGCAATATTGTCATATTTTATGATTAGATGCAATATCTGATTTAAATATAATTCTCTGGATTTTAGTTAGCCCTTATGACAAAAAATCGTTGAGCATTTCTACTTTCACTCTTCTGGACATGACAGTTACCCGGCATCTCAATGTGTTCAATTTATATTTATATGCGCTACCACTATTGNGAGCTAATATTATACATGAAATCTATCCATCACCTGGTGAATCGCTCTTTTAGCTCATATCCTAAACGTTTCTATCCTGTGTAAATTGACTTGACGGAACAAGATACTTCATGCTTGAAATGTCAAAGTACATTGTGTCGTGGTCTGCTGCGTGGAAATAGAGAGCACATCCATTTATTGTAAACACGGTAATTTCCGTGACCGATGTGGGCCTTACTTGATTGTCCGTAGCACTTCACCACCCAAGTTTCA